>JAJNBT010008640.1:0-10855 GCA_028455955.1 Notopais sp. p TS-2021 | reverse complement strand
GTATGAAATAAAATATTAATTTGTATGAAATACAATATATATATTACATAGCCGAATTTATAAATAAAAAGTGCTTCACTATAACAATGTAAAATATTGGCCAATAATTTTTAAATTCTTGACCTGAATTTATTTTGGAAAAGTGGGCAGATAATTTATAATACTTTAGCAGCTAAAGACTTGTTAATGGATTTTTAAAAAGAAGCTTTCAACGAAACTGCAAATAGACATGGAATTCTACTAGCTTGCATTCATTTTCTATTGTACATATTTCTGTTAGTTATATTATGTGATGTTTAAACTTCAAATTTCTGAAAATATCATTAATATTATATAGAATATATATATACTAAATTTGCCTGAAGATGATCACTAGTTTCCGATAAATACTTATTTTATATTATTTAAGTATGAAAATGAAAAATAATTATAAATAATTTTTTAAACTTTACATTTCAAAAGCAATTTCATTAACAAAATAATTTTAAAAAAACTTACAAAAAAAAAAAAAGTAAGTGAAATAGTGGGCCCAAAGTCCATAGATTTAAATAAAAATAGAGTAAAAGTGAATACAATGATAATTTACATCATTTAATAGTTTACGTTACAAAATATAATTTTTATTAGCTGTATTATTTATTAAATTTCATTAGCATTACAACTCTAACTTTTTTCAGCAAATTTTAATTTTGTCCTGAATTATAGTTTCGGTATATTAAATCTTATTTAATTTTATTATGAACGCTAATTTTAGTTCTGTGTCACCGTAGTTGAGAATCTTGAATATGCTCTCATCAGAATGCTAGATCGAACTGACATCTTTAATAGGACAGAAAGAAGTAGCTGTTGAGGCGGGTCAAAGGTGCAACTATTTGAAGCATAGATGGAATATTCTTATTTTGACATTTTCATTCATAGGAAGTACAGTAATGGGTAAGGGTAACTATAGTAACGGGTAATGATAACCATAGTAACGGGAAATGGTAACTATCTTCAATGCTATATTTATTAAGAGCAGAATTCTCGTCATCTTGCTTACTTATCAATATTATTTTAACTATTAAAAATAAAGAAATAAGACAATTTAATGTCAATGAAATTTCATATAATGATCTATTAGTCATAACTTCCACATCGTGAAGTTATATGAAAATGAAATATACACCCACGAATTAAAGGAGCCACGCCCCTCAAAAATTACCATCTGATATATATGCCAGGTATGACCAATTTCAACAAAATAATCACAGATTGTGTCAATAGGTCATTTAACCTAACCTGATTTTATTTAAATTAATAGTAAAATAACATTAAAAAAATATTATTTACTTCATAACTCAAGGCTTATGAAAATAAACAAAAGTATTATTAGTTATGACTGCAATTTTTTAATCACATATTTTCTGGTGGTCATGATCCAATAGAAAGAATTACTATAGTGAGCATCAATATAGTTATCTACAATCAGTATCATTATTTACATCAATATATCAATAAATAATTACTCATATTTTAACACTGTGATACTGATATTTCAAAACAAAATTATACGATCTAGTACCATTAGAGTCTCTGTTACTCCAAAATTGCATTTAATATCGTAGCAATTAAGTATTAGTTTTATGTTGAAATTATCCTACAAGTTTTATTATGTAATTAATATATATTTATATAAATATTTTTAGTGAGTAAAGAATTTTTCATTTTCATTTTTCAACTACAATGAAATGTAAAACGAAGCAAAGAGAAAAAATATACGAAGAGGAGCTATTATGAATTAAATTAAAAGATGGTTGTATTAATTATAGAAATTATATTACATATTTTTGCATGTTAAATGCATGTTATTCATGCTTTAATATTCACATATAGCTCGTAATATTAATTAAATTATTCTTTTTAATTATAAACATAAAATAAATATATTATAAATTAACATTTTTATTTGTCAAATAATAGTAATGGCAATATATATATAGATATTAAAGTGAGAAATGATATCTAAAGCTCGTAATGTGCGAAGCTTTATTGATAATTTTAAAGTGGAAACGTTACAATGTTCCCTCTATGAGGTAGTAGAGTCTCTGCAGAGAGGTAAGTTGGGTGTGGCGTGAGATTTTAAAGAAGGATATATAATTTAAGTGTTATTGTCGGCTGTAACCTCGCTGTTAAAATAAACATTTTGATTGGTTCTCGAAAAATATACCATCCAATAAGTATCCTCTACAGTTATGAGGATTAAGAAGAGAAACTTCAACCAATATAGAGTAGGAAGATTATAAAGAATGACATTTCTTCCATAGAGAAGCGTATAATGAACTAAATGTGACATTTAATTCAGCCAACGAGGACATTTTCTTGTCATTAGTAAATCAAGTGCTATATATAAATTAAACATCCTTATATATTTAATAATATAACATTAACTATCTATAACTTAGTATAAAATATATATAACTTAGTACAATATATATCTATAAAAATATTCTAAAATTCTCACATTTTATGAATTTAGGAACCCAAAGTTAAATTCACTTTAGAAATAAATTAACGTTGTTACTACATTTACTATGACAAATTACATTATCCTACTCCTCCTTCATACATATACACATCCACTGTGGCTGTTGTGAGTTTGCTCTATTACCCAACTCTTATATTACACTCATATTAGGCAATATTAACATGAATCCACCAGCCTTGAAATTAAATGATTTTATGCTCTAGATATCACGTGGATGAGGTTAGGGAGGGAAGGGAGGGAAATTATGGTGGTTTCTGAAAAATCCATTCGGCCCTAATCAGATCAACTCCCATTTTAAATATATATAATACAAATATATTTTAAATTTAAATTCGTTATCCCTGTTGGCGGTTATATACTGTAATATTTTAAAATATTATATAGTGTAGGGTTATGATACAATACAATAGCGATTATATTAACAATTTAGAACAATTACATTGTAAATTAATTAATATTGATTTAATATGACGATTTCTTAATACATTTTTTATCCATCCATCAATATATCCATATAAAAATGATGGTCTAGTTTGTTTCTTTGTTAAACCCTCCAAGATGACATTAGGACTATAGTGGTAATTCAATACATGGGGAACTTATGCTCCCAAAAAATAAGTATATAAAATAAGTTAATCAGGGAATAAGTTGGGAGTATATTGGTAATTGATATCATATATACCAACTGAAATGGAGCTGAACTCTGCCTGTAAGTAATAGAGAAATATGTTTTTCATTTTAAATTCATTTTAGAAAAACAACCTTAGTTAATTTTAATTCCTATTTTATTACATAAATTTACATTTTCGTCTTAAAAATGTATACAATGGATTAGAAATTGTATTATTATAATAACAAGAACTGAGTGCCGGAAACCTAACCTGACCGTTTCAAAATCGTATCTTATCATGTAAATAACAAACCATGAAGATAAGAATTGTATTTATATTTGGCCTCTTCATGCTCCTCATGAGTTGACTTTCTGATAAGAAATATAGATTTTTTTTTTTTGTAAAAAGACCCAATGTTCAGGAGGGTTGATAAAAGAAATACATTAGTTAGAAAGGAGAAATTCTGTTATTTTTTATTGAATGTTTCTGACATAAATGCAAACAGACACCGCTAAGTACATCAAAGTGAAAAAGTTCAACTTGGTTCAATTTCTTACTTTAAGAAAGTATTCTTAAGGGAGACAATTGTTAACGATACTCATACTATCAATTCACTCGATTCATTGGTCGGCGCGAAAGAAATTACTGTGTTAACCAATAAAAAAGAAGCTTTAAAAAAATGTTAACGGATTCATAAATAAAGAAGAATAAATTCTGAACACATTCAGTATGAAGCCGATTTACACAAGCGATAAAACGTACTTGTCATTGGTTGTCTAGAATAAGATATTCGGTTCTAACAAATCATAGAACTAGAACATAAAATCAGGTTGTCTATCCGTTTATTTATACAATTTTTGTCTATTAGAAATACTGTCGGTGGCAGCAACTATTCGCTCAAAATTGTGTTTTTCACTTTGTTACCCAATCAACAATGAGAATTAGAGAGAATGTTGGCTAGGACAAACGTGATTTCTTTTGAAGGGACTATTCTGAATGCAGAGTAGAAAGCTAACTCGATTTCACCCGAATGACACCCAAGATACTAGTTTATTTTGTCAAGATTTTCATTGGCTTTACAAAGCAAAGTCAATATTAAATTTGCTTTCAGATATACAGTATTTTCAAAATTTTGCGAGATATTTTCAAGTCTAAATATTTTATCAAATCATGTTTTGAAAAATGTTTAAAATAAACATCGACGCACTTTGACTTGCAGAATTAGTTATAAAAAAATACTAATTTTAGTTCGATAATTGCATTTCTAGTATTTGCTAAATTTATCAAGGTTGTCAATTTGTCAGCAAATAATAAAAATATTCATTCTATAACTATTCACCCTTATAGTAAATTAAATTATTTTGTTAATAACAATTATATATATATATAGAAAATTATAAGTTATATTAAATTTGTCCCTTGAAATTAATTTTACGGACTGGATGATTTTGACATATTTTGTTAATCAAATTTATAAATATTCTTTCCATTTGTTTGATAAGAAATAATTTTTGATATCAAAATATTGAATATTTTTTGGGACATTTTGAATGAGGTAATATTATATGTAAAATATTATTTTATTCTATGGTCTTCATATTTCAAAATAGATTGTATATTTCAAGTTTTAATCCTTAAAGAGAATAATTTTGAATGTGAAATAAATTGAAAAATCGTACACTGTAATTAGATAGCACATCTTTTTTAATGAAAAATTGGAGAGCACTCAAAATTGTTAATGCTGATCAGGAAGTAGATTAGTGTATTGATCACCGTGCTTGACTCTGCATCTGGATGAAAGGAGTTCGAGCCTCGCTGAAGGCGTTATATTTTTCCATTTTGTAATAGAGATGTTGAAACTTGTATTTATAATGTTTGAATAAAATTTTTTAAATAGTTTGTCTATCACATAAAGTTTTTTTTTATAACGAAGTTATTTTAATATAAATTACTTGTCGATTTTAATGTAATAACATAAAAATTATGACTGAATTAACTTCTAAGAGAAGTTACATTGTCATGGAAACCAAATTGTATACGGGCTGACGTCAATAACTTGTTTAATTCAAACATTTTTGAAAATACTTGAAATAATTTAATTGCCTCTATTTATTCCCAAAAATGTGCTCAATAAATGGAAAAATGGTTCATAAAAATGAAATATTTAATTTGCATTATTGTTTAATTAGGACTGTATATTTCTATTTTTGTTGATACGAAATTACATTTGAGGAATCTACAGTAAATGAGAAATGAACATTCTTTCTTCAAATAATTTTTAAATAGTAACGCGTCGGTCAAAATAAATAATTTTCTTATCAAATAAGATGCTCTCTATATAGTTATGAGACATTATTTGCAGAATAATTTCAATCTTGTTGAAATTTAAGCATAACATATGAATGTGTTTAAAAAAAAACTAATATAAAACAAGATAGTAAATATTTATAATCTACTTTATTATGCAATCATGAATCATAAATTCCTTTATTCTTATGAAAGGCATTTTGTCAATAGATTTGAATTTATAATAATATATAATCCTTTTTTTATGTCACAATGCTAACAAGTGTTCTATATTCTGTTCCATTGTTATAAGGTAATGCATTTATCATAATTTATTGCAATAAATTAAGTCATTACATGAAAATACCCAGTGTATTCTACACTAATTTATTCAGGAAGAGATTATTATATAATAATTAATAATAAATTGCTCTTTAAATCCATAACAAGTATCTACATTATGAATAAAAGAGCATGAGTTCTTTGAGCATATTACAGAAGAGCATGTACCTCATAACCACAAATTATCCAAATTATCCAAATGTATATAGAACGGCTCTAGAAACAAAATAATACGAGTCTTAATTTACAAAGTCCAATATATATGTAAATCTAGTTAATTATATCAAATATTTAATGAATTAAACATTATAAATAAAATATTTAAGTTATTTAACTAAATATACATTCTAATTATAACGAAGTGTTTAGTTATTGACATTAATCAAATTTAGACCATAAAAATGAACAAATATATTTCCTTAATAGTTAAATATTATCAAAATTAATAATTATATTCACCTATAGTCATGCATGAAGCAAACAATTGAAATTATTTAAAGTCAGTTTGAAATATTACTACATTCAAATAAAGAAAAACACTCTAAATTAATTACTTAAAATACACAATATGAAATAGAATTATTACTGTGCTCCAAGCAATAATTTTACTTTAAAACTCATTAATTACATAATTTATACTCAGAATGAAATATATTAATAGAACAGATAATTTCCAACAAGAAGCAAATACATATATCTATCATTATCACCATCCAAGTAAAAATCACCGTTTAATTCCGAGGTAAGCAGATGAGTTTCAAATGTTAACTGACAAATATATAAAAAATATACATGTTAATGACTTAGTTCGATATACTGATTCTATAAATAGGCTCTTAATCAACTTAAATAAATTATTTAATGCATTTATCATCACTGAAAAATAAGTTAAGATACTTTATATTAAATTACAGTTTTCACACGAAAATATTTATTTGTTCGGTAATTACACTAGCCCTGTAAATATTGGCGAATTACAACTTGATAGAACAATATTTACTTCTAGAATAAATGCATATACTTAAAATTACAAATCTGAAGAATATTTGGGAAGAATAAACTCGATAATTGTTTTTTTCCAAATGACTGTTTGGAATCCCACCTTTAATATTCCTCTAATTTTAGATATCTTGCATCATCGATCCGGACGTCAACTTTGCTTCTCTCAATTACTGAAGTTGTACTGGAACTTTTTTCCGTATTCCAGTTGTAAGTCTATGCTTAAGTCTCATAAGCCAGACCACATCCATCAATTTTTTATACCAACTTGATGAAAAATTCAATAATCTATTAGTACCATATTCTTCATTCACTTTGGTAGTAACAGATAGTTTTTTCTTCTTAATTTCCAGATCCCCCTCCTCTAAGTCACGGTTCAGGAATTGACTTGGCCAATTCCCTTCAGTCTCCTTCAGGAATGTAGGACCAGATTTCCAGTAGCCAGCATGCATCTTTCAAAAATTCTCTTGCAGTAAATCCACGAGATGCAAGGTCTGCAGGATTCAGAATTCTGGGGACATGTTTCCACTGCTATCTCTTAGAATAATCTCTTATGAACGTCACTCGATTTGCAATGAAGTGTTGAAACCTTTCTTTCAATACAGTTGAATTATCTCTTCAAAACATTGTTTTTAGAATTTTACTCGAATTCTGTGCCCAAAAATTTATTGTACCATTATTGCAAGCGTAGCTCCATTCAATGGCTCCCCAAGATGCTCCAATTTATTTTGGGCCATAATCAATACAATATCAACTGTTTTTTCAGACGCATAGAGAAGATATGCCACTGCAGCATAGTCAATCTCAATACCATCTCAAAGATATGTAATTGATTTGACTTACCTCCACAATTTGGTTTAATACACCTTTGAATTTTGTAGTTTTCCACCAAAATAATATTTTGTTTCCATACATCCCACTCTTTTGTCAATTCAGGGAGTATAGGGCTAGGGTCGTACCAACCCAGGTCTCCATGACAAGTTTTTTGAAAGATTTTCTTTGCAGGAAGTACCGTCATACAGTTAGAAACAGTTGATAGGACTCCTTTTCTTGTGTTTGCTTTTAAAGCCATGTGACTTTTAAATCCAAATAAATCTTCTTCCACATTCCAGGTAACTCCAAGAGAAATATCCAGATTTCCAAACTTTGTAGCTAAAAATTCAGTAGGAATAGAACAAATGACTGTTCTGGAGTTGTTTACAAATCCGATCAGATCAAAGCCAACTTTTACAAAAGTTAATTGTTCAAATTATTTGAGGGTTCAACTTATCATCAATAAATTTAAAAGCCACATCTGACAGATAAGGTACTGGCTGATGGCGAATCCTCTTTTGTTAAATGACCATGGTTCTCTTGTAAAACGATAGGTATTAGAGACTGCTCATTGCCATCTAAATCACTTACACGCAAATTATTAAATACTTTAGTTTTCGTTGTACACATATAATGGTGCATAGTAGTAAGTATGATATTTGACTGATGTCCTTTAATTCCAAATTCAAGCAGTAAATCTTTATTCATAACTACATCAGAGCAGAAAGAATCCATACCCATGTAAGTAGTGATAACTTTAGTGCTTCCAGCTACTGAACTCTTGACTGGAAAAGCTATGCTAGTAATTCGTGAGGCACCGGTCCGTTTGAATAACCTACAGAAACTGATCTGGTAGTCATAGATATTGTTTTTTCTGTCTCCCTGACACCATCGGTCATATATGTGTCAACATTGGTTCCAAATTGCTTGCTGAGGAAGACTGACTCATTTTAACCTCACCTAACATCTAACATACTATGCTGTGCAGTAGGATTGGTTTGCCCACAATTTTTGCACATTTCTTTATTCTTACAGCGTTGTGCTATGTGGTCATGACCAAATCAGTCAAATCACAATTTATTATCCTTATGATAATCAATCTATCTTCTTGGGTCTATGATTTGTCTTCTTACAGTACTCATATTCTGCTTGATTGTTTTTCTTGGATTCCTTTACAGAAGTGGAGAATACCTTCTTTTCAAATGGCTCCATTGTTGTGATTCTGTTAATCACTTTATTACTTTTAAAATAAGCTATATCTCCAAATATTGGTTAATTTAGCAAGTCAGAGTCATTCTTTATGAACTTACATAAATCCATAAACTTAATTGACCTAGTTTCTTGGATTTTTAAGACACGTCTGATTAGGAATATCTTCACTTTTCATTAAGTTGCAACAGCTAAATAAGAAAATGGAAAATTCTTATAGTTTTTTGCCATCTTTAGGTATGATAACGTTTGATCTCTCGATTTTCTGGATATAAGCATAAAATAATATAAATTTAATACCTAAGCATATCCAAGTTCAGGATATCTTTTTCTACAACTCTTAAATAATTGAAGAATGAATCCTGAAGTATATTTTTCTAAGTAAAATAAGTAGTCCAAATTATTATTACTGATATCCAGAATTGCTTTATCAAAGGATTATTTGGTTACGTCTGTTCCATCAAAATTATCTGGCTCATAGTTTGCTAAATTTGTCCAATCTTGGCTTTTAATCAACAACAAAGAAATCTCATCTTGTTTAACCATAACTTCAGTTAATTGGTGACTATTGAATGTTTTTTTAAATTTTGGGTTTTATTTCTATTGGCTTGTTTTCTTTAAATGGTACCTACAATTTTGTTTTGACCAATTCCTATTTGTTTCACATGGCTGCTGGATAAGGTGGATAAGGATTAGAGGGTTAATAAATGAATTGTTACCTGATTTCAAGGCATCTAGAAATAAAAGTGGTCTACTAGAATAGATATAACCATGATAATAAGAGAGTTTAAGTTTAATATAAACAGAGTCGATCATCAATTATCAAGCAAAGATACTTTAACTTTCTTGTGTATTCCAATGAAGTACCATTCATGAAGTTTTTTGGTCTATTTATAATTATCAAATTAGTAAAGAGCATGCATTTAGTTTTACTTATAATAAGTGATAGTTTAGTGTAATTCATAATGTCTGCGAGAACAGAAAGATCCACAATCAATATATTTGCTATCATCAGCAAAGAGAAGTTTTAAGAGGGTCTGCACCACTACCAGATGAATGCCACTACTAGCCAGACAAGAAAATATAACGCTGTACAGTTTTTATTAGTTTTCCGACCGTGATTGCTTGTGATGGGGCCGAAATAATATATGCCCTTATATTCGATCAGTAGGTGAATCAGCCGATGACGACTTTTGGCATTGATTGGCCATAGTTTCTCGCAATTTGGCTAGCATGGTTTCTTTGCCCATATGGCATAATTTTACATATATATACAAAGTTCATTATTAATTTTGTTGCAAGGGTATGTCTGATAGGATGTTTCGTGTTTCATAAGGAAGATTCGAATGTTTTAGTCTTTAATGATTAATGGGACACGCCAAAAATAACAAAAATCAAAAATATTCGTTTCATTGCAGTTTCGCATCATTGACAGTGTTGTCCATCCGAATATGAAAAAATTAAATTTGAACCAGAAACTCGTCTAAAATTGAAAAATAGCTAGATATTGGTGGGAAACAAGGCATAATAAAGCAGAAATTTATGTATACATATATATATATTGTATATGTAAGTATATTTATGATTGATAATGATATATTATCATCATATAATATAAAACACGTTTCTATATTGATTGACGACTCATAAAATTCAAGACATTCAATACAAAATTTTATTGTTTTAATTGAAATATAAGCACATTCACTTTTCAAAAATTGTCTCACAAAAATCTATTTCTTCCTTCATTCCTCAAACACCAATAGATTTAAAAAAAAAGAAGTTATGACAACAATTTCAAAAATCTGTTTTAGCAGATTGTAGCAACCGTCATTATGAATCGATTGGTTTTTGAATTATGAAAATCGATTCAGGAATTTAGGATGTACCTCCAAATCTGCAGGAAATTTTTTTTTAAATCATATTTTATGTACTTTATCAAATATCAAACAAGTGGACCTGATACAGAACCTTGTGGAACACCATGTTTCACCAAGTTCACGGGATGATGCACCAATTTCTACTTTTTGGATTATGTTTTGTAATTAACTCATAAATGACAGCAAAATCC
>JAJNBT010008629.1:0-13835 GCA_028455955.1 Notopais sp. p TS-2021 | reverse complement strand
AGAACAATAATTCGTCCAAGAACAATAATTCGTCCAAGAACAATAATTCGTCCAAGAACAATAATTCGTCTAAGAACAATTCGTCAGAGAACAATTCGCCTACTTTGATGATTCGTCTAAAATAATAAAATTTAGACTGTTATTAATTTTACAAAAACAATCTAAGTTAATTTCAAAGGAAATGTATTTCTCTTAAATAAATGACATTTGTAATGGTATAAAACGAAGTATATAGACATAAATAAGGTGAACTTCTATCTTATAGCATGGTAAAAAATGCATATAAATATGTTACAATATTGGCTTCTGGATCTATTATAAGGAATATGATACTTTTTATTTCATCATAAATAGTTATATCTCTACAGGAAATTATGCGTTTTTTTCGGTTCTTGTGCATTCTTGTTATCATCCTGTTTCTTAAAGACAAATATTATGTATTTATTTTTTTTAATTATAATAGTATTTTTTTTTTTTAATAATTGTAGACATTAAAAAGGAAGATCTTTGCAAAAACTTACACAATTTTTTACGGCATCCTATGGGAAAGATTTGCATATCTACAATATTGCAAACTCTTAACTGAATGATTCCAAGATATGATTAGGAAAAATATAAAAACAGCTATTGTTGACTTTTATGATATAGATTAAATCGATTTTGTATTCATATTGAATTATTGATAATTGAAACCGAATACAAAATCGAATTAATATTTTGTGGATGTTCTATTACAATAAGTTACTAATTAATTTTTGATTTGAAATTGGATAGAGAGAGTAATGATTATATATTATGATATATATGATGTATATATGATAGACGCCTTATCTTTAAGTATAATATATATCTGGTATATTCTATTATATATAGTACATACGGTACATACGCATTTTAAAACTTAAGTGCGTAGATGTAATTGAAATTCACGTGCGTAGATGTAATTGAAATTCACTATTCAACTGCTTATAGCTAAATTTATAAAAAGGTAAAAACAACTAAACCGTAATATCACAATAAAGTTTAAAATTCAATATTACTACCAAAAATATGAGATATAACTAATTATCGTGAAATTATTCTGAAAAAAAGTACATATATGAATAAATGGGCAGAAGCTGATACCCTTTATATATATTTGCTTTGTTTAGATTTCTAAAGTAATCTAACCCTAACCTGTCCTAATATTTTCTAATCTAACCTGTCCAATTTTTCAATTTAAACTATATTTTCTTAATAAATTAATTAGGAGACGACATTTTAATGATGTAATTGAATTATCCGTGCAGACGAATTTTCCGTAAATGGATTATCCGAGTAGACAAATTCTTCGTAAATAAATTATCTGAGTAGACGAATTGTCCGTAAATGAATCATCTCGAGTCGTGAGATAAATTATTCCGACACTGAAGTAGACAAAATATCTGCGTAAACCACTATGAAAAACTACCGAAATGGACTTTCGTTTATAGATATTCCTGGTTGTTTGTGGCAGTTTGGAAAGCGAGTAGGAGATAGTTCTTAAACAACTACAGAAGGTTTGAATCGATCTAAACTAATCTTATAAGTAGGTAGTAGATTGGTCTCATCTCATAACTTGGCGAACCAGTTTCAATTGGCTAACGACTAAAGTACCACACCAGAGGAGTTCCGAGCAACTTTAGCGCTTTTGGTCGGCATGTCTTAAATAACAAAGCGAATTTCCAAGTCCATAAAAATACATTTATTTCAGATGAAGTTAAAAAGGAAATCGAATAGCGACCAATTAATATTTCGAAAAATAAAAAAAAGAATCGTAATTCTCTCTTTCTGTCTCTCTCCTAAAGTGAGAGTAATGAAAGAGCAATTAAAAAAATTATCTCTCTATTTTCATTGTACATTTCATAACTTGATTTATTATTTCTCGCATGAAATTTGTACAATTAATAAGTAGAATTCTGCATGCAATTAATACGTACAATTCCGCATACAATTTATAATAGAATTATCTATAGAAATATCTGTGTACAATTCCTGTGTACAATTCTGCTTCGAATTCTATTTAGAATTAATATATGTATATGTATAATTGATATTACAATTACATATGCACTTTGTGTGTGTGATTATTTATGCTTCGTATCATCACTCGAAATTAATTTGAAACTCGCTAGGGAATCGAACCCTGTCTAAATTAATGTGTAGCTACTATTGTTCATGTTTTATATAATTGATTACATCTATAATATAGAATTACGATGCATTAGTAAATATAGTAACGACGAACGGAGCGCCCTCTATGGAGTGCAATATTAATTGGTCAAATTCTAATCCAACCTGTAGTATCATGCACAAGAAGGGGAAGATGTGTGATCTAGGGAGTTGGCTTTGGCTCCTTTCTGGTTTGCAATCAGTTGGCCGTAGTGCCTAGTGCCGTGGAGACGCCCTAACCTAGTGACTGCACCTGGCCCGCCTTCATCTAACTTCACGAGTAACTCACACACATACACCTACATATACGGCTATTGGGCGCGTTTACACTAAGTCAATTTCGACGGACAACAAATAACGTAGTGAATCATATGGTCCTTAAGTGTCATTTGCATTTTAATTAAAATTCGTGACGAGGAGAACTTATTCACTCATCTTTGTAGTTATTTCGATAACTTGAGGAGAACTATAGTAGTGTTTGTGATGAAAAGTTGCCTCCTTTTCCAATATTTACCTCCGATTCACCTTCGATAACGAATTTAAGAGAAATATTGAAGAGTTTTCGTCGTCGCAGTGTTTATAACGTGGGCCTTGATTCGAAAGAGAGACATATTTCAAGTGATCCTCAGAAGAAGTCTTTAAAAATTGATCTCTTAACCGATCAATCTGAGTTGGATGATCGATCGCATCTTCTATCGGATGAGTACAGCAACGGCATTAATGTTCCGTAGATATTTCTCACTTTTAACGGAAAAAATGTCAATGTTTTGAAAATCTTGGTCACGCTAATAGTTTTTCAATATAGAAATTATCAATATTTTTTAACAACGACTATTGGTGTAAACATTTGTGTAAACATTGGCCTAAACATTGGCGTAAACATTTGTGTAAACATTGGTCAGTTGCCATTATTAATTTGATTATTACAGCGACAAGTAATTCAGTAGCGTCTAGGACTGATTTTGTAAATATCGTACGAGCAAATGCCGTGACTAAACAGTTCTATTTCTACCCAATTTCCTTTCATGTTTAATAATGAGAGGGCAACAATGTCGGTCTTTTCATATTGGCCTCATCGCTACATGTTGACGAAAATGTTTACAAAACATAATCGAGTCAATGTTTATAAAATAGTGGAAATGTTTGTTGAAAATAGTGGAAATGTTTGTTGAAAACGTTTCAAAACGTCTAAATATTGCCGTCCAATTTAACTCGGGATCAATTCTGGTTTCCAATAAAATTTACGAGAAAATCTTCAATTTTTCGATAATTTTAAGAAAATTTCAACGGGAAAATCGACACCTTTATAGCAATACTTAAATTAAACTAGACTACGTTACACACTAATTATAATTATGCTAATTAAACTAGATTACATTAGACCAATTATAATTACACCGATTAAAGTAGATTACGTTACACTAATTAATCTAGATTACATTCTACTAATAATGATTACACTAGATTGCTTTATACCAATTATAAATGAAATCCCGAATACGATAGAATCATTAAATATCGAACGTGAATTTACAAACCAGTCCCAAATTCAAACTGTTTCTAGTTGAACTTAAATCTGAAGTAGTCCGTTACCTTTCATTTGTATCAAGAAGTAACTATTTAAATTGTCAGACTCGTCAAGTCAAGTTGTTACTCTAATTGATGACCCCTTCAAGTATTTAATCAAATTGACCCCTTAAAATAGTGTTATTATTAAAGCTCATTTTAGGTCAATATAATAAGTTGCTCTAGATTAGTTTTTTATCAACCAAGCAACCAATAATTGTTAAAGAAACTCTGAAAATCAAATATTTCGTACTAAATTCATCGTAAATAAATCAGAAGTTAGTTAATTAGTTAATTAAGTAGTTAATTATACCATCAGTTAAACTAGTAGCTGAGCCAGTAATCAAATATATCTTCTTTAGTTACTCGTATTTATTATTACACATTTTACATGAAATAAAATGAAAAAAATGAACAAATTTTTGACCATTCACACTTTGGGAAACACTTATCCTGGTTCTTTAGTCGACATAATTTTGACTCTTGATATAACTTTATATTGACCTATTTTGATTCTGATGTATATAACAGAATGACCTTTATATTGATCTGATTTAGATTAGATAAAAGTGTGACCCTTGACTCGTTCTGTATTAAGAGATCTCATTACAGTCCTCCCATATAAATTTGACCTCAATGTCAAATCGGTACATATTCATTTTGGGTCTTTTTTGCGTGACCACTAAAGAGACAAGATTCTACTAAAATTGACTAAAAATGGGTAATTTGCAAGTTTCCAAATATAAAAATCAGTTGACCACCTGAATATCAATTTTTGCGAGCTTCAAAATTGGTCCGAGTGAATATTTAAAGAGAATCAAATTATATTACCAACAAAATATTTTTAAAGGGACTCTACTAAATATTTAAAGGGAACGAACATTAATATTCATAAAGGGAATTCTGAAGTCCTACTCCGTGGTCCTCATGCATATATTCGCTCGCTCACCAGCTATATACAAGAACAGCTGTCAATGGTTGACAGAAATGGCTGACAGTGAACCTAGACCAATCGTATGCCATCGTGGAAGGAAAACATCGACTCAAAGTTATCTGTGGTGCAACCATTTGGCAAAAATCACCATTGGAAATAGAAATCAATTCAACAGTTGTTCTCGGGTTTACTTGGCCTTTCTACATGCACGAAATCCCGGGAAAAACACCGCATGTTGCCGCTAGTCAATTGTTTTTATTCGTTTCAATGTTGTCGAGATTTCGTTTTTTACTTGAATCGCAGTTGGTAAAAAGATAAACTTGGGTCACAGTTCAATACGTTTTTAGACGTGTTACCTTCTCGTCGATCCAATTGGTCGTACCTATATCCGTATCCGGTCTCCGAGGTGCTTCTTAGTCTCGTCTTCTTACATTCTCAATAATCATTCACTTTATTTCAATTGATCTCTTAATTAAATAATACAAATTTCAAATAAGTCTTTAACTAAAACAAATAAAATAATTTCAGAAAGAAAAAAAGAATCATTATTGTAAAGTATTTTCGAGGCAACGCGTTTCGGACACGAAGTTCATCATCAGTGTTGTAATTATTTATTTATTGTAAATTAATATTAATATAAAATATAAATATAAAAAACATATTTTTCAAATTATTAATTAAGGATAATATTATATCTAGAAAATTTTTAAATAGGAGAAAAACATCGTGTTTTTTCAAGCTTTCTTACAATCATCAAATTAAGATACAAGTCTTTAAGATGTTAAATAACTTGGATAAAATAAAAAATAAAAAAGCACAAATGATTACTCAATTACTATTGGTCGGAAATGTTCGTTGACTGCAAATAGCTACACATTGCACAATAATGTTCTACTATTGGTTAGGTGATAATTTCTCAAGAAAAAAATCAGTTATTCAATTCGTTATAAATATTCAACAAACGTTAATTTTTAACATTTGTAATTGAAAATACATTAAATAATACTTTACTAGCACGATTATTCTCTATTATTCTTTCACTATCACCATATATTATTAATAGTTTGATGATAACTTAATAATATGCAATATATGCTATGCTAAATTATATGCAATTATATGCAATTATATTTAATAATATGCAATAATATTGTGATAATATGCTATGCTAAATTATATGCAATTATATTCAATAATATGGAAAATATGCAATAATATTGTGATATAATTAAAAAGTTATTTCAAACAATTTCGCCGATGTCCTCCTTAAAATATTTTCCTAATAGTTCAATTAAAGCGGTCTCGTTTCATTTGAAAACAACACGAGTTCTGTTGACAAAAAAGAAAACACAATTCTACACACTGAATAAATTATACAATTGTGACGCGTTCAATATTTCAGTCTCTCTCAAAGTCGATATATATTCATTTAAATATAAAAATAAATAATTAAATTTATGTAACAATAGAAATGTGAACCGAAATAAAATTCAATATTTTTTTGTAATAATTTTTACTTTCTATTAGTGGCAAGTTTACTTGAACATCACGATATCGAGTTTCTTCTTAATCAAATTCTTCCGAAGCTTTTCAATACTTCTAAACTCCAATAATTCATATCTCTTAAAGAACTTCAACACCTTGTAAGAAAACCACAAAGCAGTTTTTTTAAGTATATTTTACACAATATTTCGGTCCATACTCGGCACCATTACCAAGTGATCTGAATTCATTTAATTGTAATTTCTCTTCATTTTTAAGGTGACCAAAAAAAACGGAAAAACTAATTCTTCTTCAGAGACTGATTTAAGTACGGCACTCAGAGGAGTCGACCGCCAGTCCATTATGAATATCTACGGTCTGGTGGTAATTCTTCATTTGAATATTTTCGTATTCGAATAATTTTTAGCTAATTTAAAATCTAGAAAATGTACTGAAAAAGAAACAAATATGCAATAAACTAAATTAAAGACATATTTTTTTGAAAATTTCATTACATTCGTAGATTTGTTTTGATTAAATTATCACAGGAATTGAAAGTAATCTGTCATATTTTACTCCAACGAAATGATTATTCTATAATGACACTTTTATGGCGGTCGTTCAGTTTTTAGGAAAAATACGAAATTGAAGTAAATTTTGTTTGTTTATATTATTTCTTTTACCTTTGACTGATATGCTAGATGGACCATTATCTAAAAAGGTCATAATTGAAAACTATTTTTGACAATGCAGGAAGATTTTCGATGATAATACTAGTAGATAATGTAGAAGATAATGCAAGAAGATAATGTAAGAAGATAATCTCGAATCTAAAGCAGAAGATAGAAATTTATCAGTTAAATTGGGTTATAATTATAGTCAATGCGATATTTACAATTTTTGGTTTAACGTTAAACGCTTTAAATCTAAGCTGGAATCGATCTGGAATCAAGCTGGAATCAAGCTGGAATCAAGCTGGAATCAAGCTGGAATCAAGTTGGAATCAAGCTGGAATCAATCTGGAATCAAGCTGGAATCAATCTTCCATTGCCTAGTACAGTTCCATAGTTAGTAATTTGTAAGTACGAAAGTCCTAACAAATTCAGTATGATTTGCATTCTTTTCTCAAAATCGGGAGGAAGAAATCTGAAATATATCACATAAGTTAATAAACAAATTGTATCTGAGATCTGGCAGATTACGAAACAATCATTTAATAGTTTTATATTTACTCTAAAACTAAATTCTATTTAATCTCGGACATTTTCATTCACTATTAACAAAGTAACAATCGTAACGCGTTATCGATACGGGTAATTTTAAGTCATACATAACACGTTATTGTTTAATATTCTTTGTAAACTCTAGAGTTAAAAATTGTTAAATTGTACAAGAAAATCTATTAATCTAGTTGTAAATTTAATCGCGAGTCTAATTCAACTACTCGAGACCAGCTAATAATTGCTATAAATTCGTATTTAGAGTTTAAACAAAAGGAGAAATGGCGATTTATGATATATTCCAAGCGGAATTCGCATCTGGGTTGAACTGTTTATTACCAGTGCATAAATGTAGCCTGGCGGAATATAAATCCAATGTTATAGTTTGGGCTTCGGTGCAAATCTCCGCCACAGTCGCTCCATCTCGACCATAAATTACTTACAAGTAGTGTCTCCATTTTCATCCAACGCAATTGTTCCTCTTTGGCGATCAAATTTGATCTCATCGTGTCTTCTAATTGGTTGAGTTCTAAATAATTAGATGTAATTGGTCGAAATGTAAAATTTAACTCGACACTCCAGAGGACCATTATCCCTAAACATGAACGTACTCGATTTGCCTCTCGCGATACTTGTATTCTTGTATTTCATTAATGTTTATTTTTGAATTTAATTTTATTTTCGTTTTCTATATTTCGTTGGTTCGTGTTTTTCATCTTTCAAAGATATTAAATAAATAATAATGACATCAACAACATCGAAATTTACGAATAAATAAAAAACTCTAAATATTTTCTATTTTCTTACTACAAGAGTTTATTTCTCATACTGAAATGAAGTCTCGCGTTATAATTAATATCGGAATATTTAGTCTTATTCATCGTGCGGAAAACAATCCCTAAATTATAAAACTTTCTGATTCAATGCCGATTCAATGCCGATTCATTGCCGATTCATTGTGACGGTTCACTTGCCCGATATTATAACAAATCGATGTCTGATTAAATGATATAGATCTATCTATTCATTCTTATTAAATTAGATCGATCTATTGTTCCTTATTAGATTAGAGCAGATATAATTTTTACTAACAGACATTCATTGATTTTTACCTGCGACGACAAATGTAAAACGATTGACTGTTGCGGCACTCTCGATTGGTGGTGGGGAAATGTGTAATGTCTTTAATTGGTTGAAAGGTCATTAATACTGCGTGACCCAGCGTATTTTACCTTCGAAACAATTTTATATTTCCTTCGTCAGGAGATTACTGTTCCCATATATGCAACAGAAAGTGTAGGAAGTTCAATGTAATTTTGTTTACGATTAAGTATTTCCTATAGATGCTGTATTGGTACTAGAACTAGCAAGGAATTAATCGATGACGCATCGCTCAGTCAGGTGCCTTGTTAGGTACAATAAGTCTGTTTCTAATACTTAATTTATATAAAGACAGTTTATTTAATAATCTTTACGAAAAATTAATGATTTTTTATAAATTTATATACATGAATTTAATTACCATCCTATAACTGTAGTAGGTTGGTAGTATTATATAATTGAAAAAATGTATACAAATTTGAGATAATTTTCATGGAATACTGTTTCTTCGCTGGAAAAGTTCGATAAGAAATAGATGCATTTACCTTATCCGAAAATTGCCAAAAAATATTCCACGCATAATAAAACCAAATAAATAATTTAGTGCAGCCAGAGAGAGTTTTTATTATCAATAAAATGGTATATGAATAATTATTTACTAGGAACTTTTTAGCAAAATTTTGGATCATTTTGACATTTTTTACGAAATGAAAGGACATCATATACAAAATAGATAAATTATAATTTCAAAAACAATTTCAGAAATTAAAACTGTATGTACGAGAATTTGTCAAAATATTGAAAATTAACTAAAGACTATATAGATTGATCTTTACAAAACGTAAGAAATCCCAATGTCTAATAAGATATTTCCCTTTTAATATGTTATGAAAACCTCCATCAAAATTGATTTGGCAAGAACGTAAATTATATTTATTATTTTGTACAATTATCGACTATTTTCAAAACGATTTCAGTCATCATCGTATTGGTTTAATGGTTTAATCTACTTGAATTTCAACAACGACATCCAGAAATTCGCAAAGATTAAAAGAAAATCTGGAATTCGTCATGGTTCTTGAAGTCTCTCGACATGTCTGGTAATCAGACAAAATAAATCACAAAACTCTCACATTCAGCGACAAACCATTAGTGTTCTTTCAAAATTTTAATATTCAACACCAGTAACTTAAATTAAGTGCAGGAACTCTTTTAGATATTCTTTATTGCAATATTTTGACAGATGCTACTAATTTTATATTAATAAATCCATATAATATAAATTGTAAACTCTTAAACCATTGATCACTTTTTCCTCATGAATCTTGAATAACTATTTTTACGCTATTGCAGGATTTCAAATGATTTCATTTTGATCGAAGTTTATTTTATTGTTCCAAATATAAACAGATAATTCGATCCGATATATTATATAAAGAATATATATTTAAGAAATAAGTTTTCATATAGAATTTACAATTAAATTTATATGAAATTTCTTTAAACACGAAACTAATTACATTACTATAAATATAATTACCTAAAAATGCACAGAATAAAATCTTACCAATAGTCAGGAGTTAAAGAATACTACATAAGAACGATAATAATAATATTTAATGCAAATAAAATATTGAAAGTGTAAAAAGTATAGTTACCGTAAAACGGGGTGACGTCGGACGTGGGGTGTATTCGGACGGTCAAGTCTGATAAATAAATAGGCATAAAGTAGCCCCAAACTTTTGTTCTAGGTGCAAAAGTTGATAGCTACTCGATGCATGTTTAATTATCAGACTTGACCTTCCGAATACACCCCACGTCCGACGTCACCCCGTTTGCGGTACATATTGTTTATTTATATAAAAATGTAATGCATGGGACCCCAAGAGACAATTTTACACAAAAAATAATAGTTTCTTGTGTATGTGGGGCTTCAAAAAGATCCCGGAAAATGGTAATAAAACTAAAAATGGAAAATATGGAAAATTTTATTTATCTATAATAATGTCCATCAATTCGTAACATTCTTGTAATCATGTCTCCAGCGTTCTAAAACTGGTCTGTAGAATTGAGCATCAGTTGAATGGACTTAGGATATTGTTGACTTTTCGACATCTTCTATTGACGAGAAATTGGTCCCCTTCAGGTTTTTCTTTAATTTTGGAAATGTAAAACAGACAGAAGGACTGTGGGAGAGCAAATTCCTCAGTTTGTCCTTCACTAGTCCTGATGAATAAACTGGAGTGTAACCGTGGTGGAACAAAAGATGATTTCGATTTTCTGAGATTCCATGTTGCTTCTGCGGTTTGCTAAGTAGATTTATTTGAAAGTCTAGGAGATATGCCTTCAACGAGGCACAAACTCGCGTCCCGTCGGTTCAGAGGTTAGAACACGACCCACTGGACCAAGCTACTGATAAAACTCTCAATTCTGTACTTACGCTACTCAAATTTCTACAGGTTATTACAAAATAAGAGTTTTCCACTATAATGAATTAAAAGTATAAAAATAAAAATATACTTTATATTAAGATTTAGGGCTAGAAAATTACGAAATTTCAATCCAAACACAAATTACACAAACATTTTCTAATTTTTTAATTCTAAATCTTAATATAATCAATATTTTTATTTTGAAATTTTTAATTCGTTATATTGTAAATATCTTATTTTAGTGTTCAAAAACCTCTGATGATGACCAGGTAGTTTAGTCGAAAGCGGTAAGGTTACGTTTGAAATAAAGTCTCTAAAAGCATGTGTTGCATGTCTTTCGTACTGTCGAGAATAGCTCGAAGCATTATTTGTAATCTCTAACATGAATGCATGGAATATATTTCCGTGAATTTTTTGAAGGGCCCCCGTATATATCGATAACAAAATTAATTACAATTTATCTATAACAAAAAGTCATGAGCCTATTATTACAAAAGCTCTAAACAAATTATCCAAAGAATTTACATTCTTTCAAAAATATTAATACAATAATTCAATCATAATGAAATAACAAACAAATGTAATTTAATATCAAACAAAAACTACAACGAGCATCAAAAGGTGCGTTAACAGTAATACATAAATTTAATTACTTTAAATAAATTCATACCGATGTTTTTATATTTTATATTATTAATAATCTAGCTCGTTAATGCATGGTGTATACATTTTACGTATATATTTCCGGCGTACAAACGTTGGCGTATAAATTACAGGTGTACAAATATTTGCGTATACATTGCAGGCATACAAATGTTGGCGTATAAATTTCAGGCGTACAATTATTCGAGTATAAATTGCAGGTCACAAATATTTGTGTATAAATTGCAGGCGTACAATTATTCGCGTAAAAATTGCAGTTGTACAAATAATTAGCGTATAAATTGCAGGTGAACAAATATTAGCGTATAAATTGCAGACACACAAATGTTGGAGTATAAATTGCAGGTGTACAAATATTAGCGTATAAATTGCAGACACACAAATGTTGGAGTATAAATTGCAGGTGTACAAATATTCGGGTATAAATTTCCAGCGTACAAATGTTGGCATATAAATTTCTTAATACGATTTACTCGAACGTTCGTCATAGAAGTCGATACAATATTGAAGATATAATGTAAAAACATATAATACTTGTTATTTCTTAACTTAATCCTTCAAATTAATTTAACTTATACTGTACATAACAACATATTTTGAAAAGATTCTTCTATCTTAGTAAATTATATTGGCTTCTGCCTTAGTTCCACAAATTCACGATTCTACTTTATTTTGCCTACAAAACAACATAGATTATTAAGTTGTTTATGAACTTTTATTTTTAAACTAATTGTGTCTAATAGGATTGTTGAGGAAGCTCGATTTCAACGCGACTTTGAATAATTCTAATATCAAAAGAATCAAAACAGGAGATAAAAAATACTGCAATAATTCCAATTCATTAAGTTGATTTATTACTCAGTCCAATAGTCGTCGGTTCTGTAGCAAATAGTACAGATCTTTGAGAATAGAATCATTTTATAATACAAATAATTAAATAAATATTATGCAAATTATAATATAAATTATGTGATCAACTTAGGTAACAATCAATTATAAAAAGATTCAGAATTTAAACAATATTATCTAGGAAAACAATAATTATTCAAATAAACTTCCTTCAAATGACTTAAGTTTACAAAAGTTCATCATTCTAAAATACAAAGTTTTAATATCACATTGAAGTAAATAAATACATAGTGAAATAGTAAGAAAATGAATTTTACCATAACGATATCTTCTCTCACTAAAATGGAATACAATACAAGAATAAATTTTTTCTCATTAGAAATATAACTACTATTACACTTTTCGAACTGTATTATTCACTCGGTGAGTTTCAAATCTAAACTGACTTTTCAACGAAATTTAAGTGAAAAGTAAGTGAATTATTCTATATTTTAAGCTTGATAATAGGATTAATCTTTAATTTTTGGAATTAAAATAATAATCGTCACATAATAGAAAAACTACAATCTAAATTCTAAACTTTGCCGTTACATATAAATAAGTATTTATAATATTCATTAAAAACATATTCAAAAGATAAAACGAAATATAAGATTAAAAAAATATCTAACATATACATTTAGCAGGACTAAATATATAAAAAAGATGGATCAAAAATATTCTGTCAAATTAAAAATATTCAATTCAATCAATAGAAATATTTCAATTTGTTTAATGGAAACACAACAATTTAATATTTATTAAGCGATAAAAATGGGAACAAAAATTTCTTGAAAAAATCAAATTTTTTATTTATCAGATTGATTTCTAACAGAATTTTCCTCGTTATTTTGTAATACAAAATATAGGAATAATAAAATATGTAATACTAAATCTAATACAAAATTTAACACCATGAAATCAAATGTAATACGAAAGTAATACAAAATGTTGCAGAAAAGACTCGGTTTTCTTAACATATGTAGACTATTTATTTTTTAATACTTCTTTAAATGAATTTACTTCGGTTAAGTTGAATATTTAATAGAATATAACATTGAAAATTGTGAATCAAGAGTGACATTTTAGGTTATGAAGGATCAATTAGAGGTATTCTATAAATTGATTTGGTAAAGGTATTTAAATTCAAATCAATGATTGTACTTCAATAGTGATGGTTTTCATTGGTATAGAACAGGGCTTCTCAACCAGGGGTACATTCGACCATCTCGGGGGTACATGGAAGCCTAAACGGCCGGTAACAACAAAAAATTATCTCTTTTCGATGTTCTTCCAATATTGGCAACTTATTACTATAGTTATTTGCTTCATATTATCTTTTTCCACTGTTATTATTAT
>JAJNBT010008626.1:0-20465 GCA_028455955.1 Notopais sp. p TS-2021 | reverse complement strand
TTGGTGGATTGAAACACACCAACTAGATCATTTTGTTAAAGCACATAAAATTAAACAGATGATCGAGAGCGGACTGTAACGATACTCAAATAACTAAAAAAGGGAGATCTATTCTTTATTAACAGCCTCTATTTTATCATCATTAATAAAGCGAGAGATGCTATCTCGCACAACTCACGCCTTGTTAATGCTTTTTTCTACGCAATACAAACACATTTACCAATAATAATTTACCAGACTAATTTATTGTTACTGACCGTTAGCTCTTTTTGTAGTGCATCTTGCCCATCGTATAACCATACCTCTACGAGATAGGCCGATTGGTTACTTAAACTTACAAAAGTACTATCGAATTCTCCCTGCTTTAAATCGCCAGCCACAGTGCGACTATTCGCATTAGGGTAAAATCTCCCCGAGGAGAGTTGCTGATAATCACTGTAGACAGAGACATAAGCACGTTGTAATTCATAATCTGACAGTGAAAAAGTAACTTGTACTGCCTGTTTTGAGGTAAATAAAAAATCAGGTGCAGCAACTAATTCCTGCATTTTTATTTGAGTGCTGACTGCATCGCCACTTGCATTAGTTATTGTTATTGCAGGAATAGCGGTACTGGCATTGTCATCGGTTGCATTGCTATCTGCACCAGCAGAACTACCGCCACCACCTCCACCGCCACCACATCCAATCATTAATACACTGAGGGCAAACAAGCTTGATTTTTTAATATTTAAAGTAAACATAACTGTACTCCACTAATGAAATTGAAAGTTAAAAAAGATGTTGAGATATTGCTTGAGTGGCGTTGTGCCAGTTTGCTTTTTCTGCTCCGTGCGACTCAACAAACTGCTGGAAGTGTGGGTAAGCAAGAATGATTGGTTTTCTCTCTGTTGGCCATTGCCATTGTTCGCTTATCTCTAAAGCCCAAGGCATATTGTTGTTATTGCGGAAGTAACTTCCTGTTTCAGGATCACTATTGTCGTCACTTAGTCCCCAAAAATCAGGGTTGAATTTTTCAGTAGGAGCATGGTCGACTAAATGAATTTCTAATGAGCGACCTGGATGGGTCGTTAATGTCTCTCCATGATAAAGGCCTTCCGTTGCGAAGATAAACGGGTCAAAGGGTGCCTCGCCAATGCTATCTGAGGCGATTGGGGTGATAAGGGGGATACTGACTTCAAATTCAAATGAAGGGACTTCTTGGCATTCGTTTTCTTCTTGGCTGCGATAATATTTACATTCAGTGGTGACATGTTTCCATAAATCCTGACTAATAACGACTACCGCGTTGGCATTCGAATTTTCATTATCGGCTTCTAAAATGTCATAAGTAGTTGCACCATTTTGACCACTGTATTGCTGTTTTATATCGTTATGTAATAAACGTAAGGTTTGTGAATTAACGTTCGCAGTTGCAATGTTTTCGAAATGAATTGCAAAACCATTGCGGTAATCACCGCCTAGGGCTTGTAACTTCCCTAATATGTCAATGCGCACGACTTTACCGTCACGTATGACTTCAACTGTTTTATAGCGCATCACCACATCGTTCATATCGTAATCATCAGTAATCGGCCATTGGTCTTCGTAGGCTAGCGTTACCCAATTGCCTTGAACTGGGTAATAGCGGTAACTTAATCCCGATTCACCAACGGTTATTGGATGATCTTCTACTTCACCGCTGGTACTTCCTCCAAAAGAGGACAAATCACTTTGTTGGCTAAAACGAAAACGACTCCAGCTATTAGTTGCGATCGCTTCCTGAGGGACACGTAATATTAAGTTATTCGTACCGGAAACTAAGACGACATCATTAAAAATGTGCTCATTATCATCATCAAAATCACCATCTGCATTCCAGTCGAACCACGCGTTTAATACACCTGTATTTGACGCGTAAACACTGACCACTGAATCGAGTCCTATCTCTAACGCAGTGACAAAATTTACCCCATCTTCATCATCAAAACTGGTGCCATTTACTTCACTGCTATCATCGGAATCTGCACCCGTATAACCATCATAATCACCATCGGGAGGCATGATACCTAAGTAGGTGATGCCATCTAATAAATGACGAGGACCATTCTCCGCTAATGCGGTTTTGTAACTGCTGGGTGCATCACCAAAATCAATGGTTGAAGGGATATCTACATCAATCAATGGTGCACTGGCACAGCGGGCTCCATCATTTTGACTAGAGCTTGGGCCATCGGCAAACTTCACCGCACTGACGTCAATAAAGTCATCAGGTAACGGTAATGCAGCCGCTTCTGTTAACGTCGATAAATCAATGCGATAAATATTACCGTCTTGGTTACGTGATAAATAAAAGTAACCATTAACATCAAAGTACATAGCCCCGAAGGTACCTGTTTCACCGGTATCTCCAAGCGCAATACTATTGCCATTATCAGGGTTTATTTGATAGAGAATACCGCTGTTGTTATCTACACCATAAAGTTGATTGTTTTTAGGGTGAAAAGCAAAATCGGTGAGTTTGACTGTACTATTAGTTGTTACGCGTTCAGCACTTAATTGCGCAGTAATATCGGTATCTAAAGGGGTTAAGTCAACGCGATATAAACCAACATTGGTACGGTATAAATAGTAATAATGATCAGAGACATCACCTACAAAAAAAGAAGTACTTGCAGGTAACCCGGAAAGGTTAAGTGTGGTGACTTTAAAGTCATTATCCATGCGCGCCATTTTGAGGTTTGTGGTATCGAAGCCGTACAGATATCTGTCTTGTTCGTCAAAACCCAAGCCGTTTATGTTGGCGTTAATACCGGGATCCGCTTGCATTAACTCATAATTACCCGTGACCAGGTTGATACCATAACTCGCCACTGGATTTCCTTGAAATAGAAACGCTTTACTTGGGCAGGTTGAGAAGGGGGTGGCTTTACTTGCCGTGCTAAATAAAAGTAAACACAAAATACAGCTCAGTAACACGACTTCGAAAATAATAGATTTAAGCCCTGTTCCATTGAGCATATTAAGGCGTTGGTTAACGTAGTGATTGTGGTTGTGTTTATGGTTCATGAGATAACTCCATTTCAAGTGGTAACTAAGCTATACACAAGTTGTATGCCAACCATGAAAAAATGAAGCAGTAAGCCCCTGTGATCACTGTTTACGGGGTGTTGCGTTAAATGTATTAATTTTTTAAGAAGAAGATAATCACTGTTAAGCGTTTCAAATTGCATTTTGCGACGCGCAATGCATTGCCACTTCCTATTATTGCTTTGTTATGTGGCTTTATGGTTTCAATGTCTCTCTAAAGGCAAAGGGGGGCAGGCTTTATATCCCTTATCGGTAAGCGTTGAAGAGGTTATTTACTGTGTTTGGCATTAACTATGCAACCAGCACTCATTAGGCATCTGTAAAATCGAAAATAGGCGCCTATCGCGTAAAACGAAATAAAAAGTATTCGGGGGAAGTATGAATTTATCTAAGGTTTGGATCTTGTTAGATAGTCGCCATGCTGGTGGTATTGAGTCTCATGTATTGCAATTAGCACAAGGGTTAAACGCGCATCAGGTTGATGTTTGTGTCGTCTTTCTTAAAGACTATGGTATGCACCCTTTATACAACCATTTACAAGCATTAGGCATTCAGTATCGGGTACTTGATGGGCAGTACAATAGTTTGTATAAATTAGTTAAAAGGCATCTTCCTACTGTGTTACACACACACGGTTATAAAGCGGGCATTATTGGCAGAGTGGTCGCGCGTTTGTTACATGTGCCTGTGATTAGTACTTATCATGCGGGTGAAATAGGTCATGGGAAATTGGCTTTTTACGATTGGTTAGACCGAAGTAGTGCTTTTTTAGCCAATCATGTCTTTGCCGTTAGCCCTAAAATAGCGGATAGATTATCCATTCAAGCCGAGGTTTTTGATAACTTTGTTGATAATAGCCAATTAAGCCTAAGCGAAGGAAAACAGGTGGCTTTTGTTGGGCGTGTCAGTGAGGAAAAAGGTCCTGATTATTTTTTACAGATGGCAGAGCAGTTACCAGAGGTGACGTTTCATCTTTATGGGGGCGGGCCGTTATTGGAGCAAATGAAAAAAGACGCGACCTCTAATATGCATTTGCATGGACAACAAGATGATATGGCACAGGTCTGGTCGAAAGTGGGTTTGTTAGTGATGCCTTCACGTTTTGAAGGATTACCGATGGCTGCTTTAGAAGCGATGGCAAGAGGAATTCCAGTGCTTGCCTTTAATGTGGGCGCACTAGATAAGTTAATTATCAACAATAGTAATGGTTGGTTAGTCGCGCCACATGATGTTGATACATTAGTGGAGAAGGTCAATCTATGGCTCTCGTTTAGCGAACAACAAAAGCAAGCCTTTCAAATTGTAGCGCAGCAAAAGATAAATAATCAATTCGCCAGCCATGTCGCTATTCCCAAATTGATAGGTAAATATCAGCAGCTAACGGTATGAAAACACAGTAACAAATCTAAAGAGTCTTGATCTTGAAATGTCATCGTCAAGACAAAAATTTTTTGGAAAGAAAACATAACGACTTTTTCATTCTATTTTTAAATAACCGCCTGCAATAAACTCAAAACAATTCAAAATATGATTTTTATCACGAAAGCACGAAGCTTTAGCAGGAAAACATGACCCCTTTATGTTTCTGCTTCGAGATGATGTGTTTTTATCGTTTTATAAATCTATTTTTTAGCACCTTGCAAACCTATTTGTTTTTTGCAATTTGCAATGCAGATTACTAGAGCATCATCTGATTTACCCAAAGTTTTTTTGTTAAATAAAATAATCCCTTATTAATCATCAAGATAAAAAACTTTAACAGTTGGAACAAGGCTTGCTCTATACCTAGTATCACTTCTCCATAAGGCCTATTTTTATGCAAACAGAAAATAAAGCGTCTATTAAAAATATCTTATTCACTCATTACGGTGAAAACTGGATAAGGGGCAGTGAGCGCTGTTTATTAGATCTAATGAAAAATATCGATAAAGAAAAATACAAACCTATTTTGTGGTGCAATCAGCCAATCATGGCGCAACATGCTAAAGCACTTGGTATCGACGTTTTTCGTTCCGACTTTTCAATTTTATTAGGCTGGCAAGCGCCACGCTTTAATATTGTTAATTTCATACGTTTAATCAAACAAGCTAAACAGCTGATCAATGAATTTCACATCGATGTAATACACGCTAATAGCGCAGCGCCTTGCCAATGGTTAAATATTGCTGCTCGCCAATCTCATATCCCTTTATTGTGTCAGGTGCATTCAATCTACCCATTGCGTGATCGATTAACGATGGGGCTTTATCACGTGAGTAAAATAGTGGCCGTTAGTCAGTATGTGATGGCGCCTTTTTATTACGATCACCTACCCGTCTCACGTCGTCAGGTGATCTGTAATGGTATCGATGATAAGCACTTATTAGCACAACCGGTGGTGGACTTGCGTCGTTGTTTAAATATTAGCTGTGGCACCTTTGTGGTTGCGACCGTGGGGTCGCTTATTAAACGTAAAGGCATGGACTTGATTATTGAAGCATTCTCTCAATTATTAAAAAAGCAGTTGCCGATGCACCTGCTTATTATTGGTGACGGACCGGAAAAAGAAGCACTAACGGGTCAAATAGCGTCACTGGGTTTACAGCAACAAGTGACTTTATTAGGTGAGCAGAATAATGTCATGGGCATTTTACGTGGCACTGTAAACCTATTTGTTTCTGGGGCTCGCGAAGAAGCGTTTGGCTTGGTATTTGCTGAGGCAAGTTTAGCCGGGCTCGCTATCGTAGGCCCCAGCATTGGAGGTATACCTGAAGTCGTAAAAGATAACGAAACAGGTTTGTTGGTTAGTCCTGAAAATAGCGTTGCATTAAGCGATGCAATTGAAAAGCTCTATAGCTCGCCTACATTGGAGCATCAATTAGCCCAAACAGGACAGCAACACATATTAGCGAATTTTACCATTCGCCGTAATGCGCAACAATTTGAACAGGCCTACCGTCAGTTATTGCACCGCACAGAAACGTTTTCTCCTTGGTATAAAAACGTATCGTGGGTGACATCACTGGTACATGGTTTTCAGCGGTTTATTAAAAGAGGGCAACGCCATGAAGCATAAAACCCATATTGTTGTGATTGATCCTATCCCATTTAATGGCGGTTCAAAAATAGCCACAGAGAATGTATTACGTCAACTTGACCATGACGATGTGCGTATATCCGTATTGACTGCTGATAAACAAGCGTGGAATCATTTGAGCTTTATTAAAATGTATTTTTTCGAGTTTAGTTTTTTAGAAAATAAAGAGCAGGGCATTGCTTATTTTCTGCGTCACTTCGTGATTGCTTTTTATTTATTATTATTGCGTTTACGCTTTGGTAAAATTGATATTACGGTCGGCGCGTCGGGCCCAGGTGTTGATTTAGCGATGTATATGGTTAAACCTTTTTTGAAACAAAATATTATTCAATTCATTCATGGCCCAGTGGCCACCTCGCGTACTATTGCACGCTGTTTAAATAATGCTGATCAAGTTTATTATCTACACAGCACTTTGGGTTCAATACACAAAACGTTACGTTTACTCGGGCCTCTGCAACAGCATTTACCGGATAACTTTTGTTTGTTTGAAAATGGTCTGTGTGATGACAGTTGGCCTACAGCCTGTCAGAAACATTCTCCAGTTATTTTTTGGGCCGCCTCATTATTAAAATGGAAAGGCTTGGATTTAGTACTTGATGCCTTAAAAGGGATCGATACGTTGCTACGTCCGCAAGCGCATATTTGTTATATCAAACCTCATTCAACTCAATTAGCTATCAGTGAAGCGCCAATACTATTAAACAAAGTGAAATGGTATGAAAGCCCTGACAATATGGATAAGTTACGTGCCAGTGCAAATATCTTCATTTCAAGTAGCAAAAATGAACCCTTTGGATTGTCTATTTTAGAAGCGATGGCCGCGGGTATGTGTGTGCTTATTCCTGCTGATGGCGCCTATTGGGATCGTATATTAGAAGACAATGTAGATTGCATTAAATACCAACCTGATAATGAGCAAGATCTACAACAAAAAATATTAATGCTTAATAAAAATATGCCGACGGTAATAAAAATGGGCCAATCTGCCGCTAAGCTTGCCTTAAATTATCGTGCTTCTGTGCAATACCAAGAGATTAAAAAGAATATCGAAATGCTTTGTCATAGCGTGCCTGATTCTACTTTAGTGAGTGGTTAGACGATGAAAATTAAAATGAGCGATAGTATTAAACAGAGCTGCTTATACGGAGGCAGTATTGCCTTGATGAAAGGGGTTTCGCTACTGTTATTACCCTTTGTCGCTGCGCATCTTAGCGCCTCTGAATTTGGACGTCTTGAAGTGATTAGCAGCCTGGCTATTATCGGTAGTATTGTTGTGGGAATGGGGCTTGAAGATACCCTATTTCGCTTTGCAGGTTGTGCCAAGAACAAGCAACAACAACGTCAGGTCAGTGCTGAAATTTTTTCATTAACCTTAATTGTTGGTAGTCTTTCTCTGTTACTCGCTTGGTTCGCTGCTGCTTGGTTTACGACCTTGATTCCTGGTAACCCAAGTATTTATGAAGTGCGTTTAGTGCTATTAATGTTGGCACTAGAGGGATGTATTGCGGTTCCCCTTGGTTGGTTGAGGATGAACGATAGAGCGGGGTTATTTTTCTTTATCAGTAGTGGCCGTGCATTATTACAGGCACTGCTAGTGGCGGTTTTATTAATCTTTGAGCGTGGTGTCGCGGGTGTTTTAGAGGCCGCGTTACTCGCTGCTTGCTTACAGGCAATGATATTAGGCTATTGGCAAATCAAAGATACAGGATTACATTTTAGCCGTCAGACCAGTTACCGCTCTTTAATCTATAGCTTGCCGATCGTTGGCAGTGGCATGGTGGCCTTTGTATTAAATGGTTTAGACCGTTGGGTATTAGCGGATTATACCTCGTTGATTGATGTTGCTGTATTTGGTATTGCCGCTAAGTTTGCATTAGCCGCTGTGTTGTTATTACAACCTTTTGGCATGTGGTGGTCACCACGTCGTTTTGAAGTATTACAAGGAATTAACGGCAAGCAGCAAGCTGCAAAAATGATTGCGCTAGGCAGTTGTTTGGCTTTATCCATCGCAGTATTTGTCGCGCTTGTTTCACCCACCTTAATAACTTGGTTATTACCAGAAAACTATCATCAGGCGAGTGCTTATGTTGTTGCGATTGTATTGGTCTATTTATTCAAAGAGTTAGTCGAGCTGTTTAATATTGGTTGTTTCAATGGCAGTACCACCAACAGTCAATTAGTCATTAACATCATCGGTGCCTGTGTAGGTTTACTGGCGATGCTGTGGTTAACGCCTCTGTATCAAGTATGGGGATTAATTGGCGCGCTGTTATCTGCACAACTGATTCGTTTTGTTTTGTTTTATAAGGTCAGTCAGTATTACCTCAGATTAAATTACCCGATCATCAATTTACTCTTATTTAGTTTAGTCGCTGCTCTTTGGTTATTTATTGGTACTCAAATAGATGGGGTGTTGAGTCTCGTGTTGACGTTATTTGCTAGTATGCTTTGCCTCTTATTGAGCGCGCATTATTTACATCTATTTCGTTTTCCGAGCCTTTCTAGTGAGCGTGTAACACTATGAATAACCATTCAGTGAATAATCACGCGATGCGCCCATCATTAATCTTTCCTGCATTAAGCTGCATGTTGGTGTGTGGGTTATTTTTAATGCTTTGGCCGTTAATTCCAAACCCACTTATTTTAGTCGTGATTGGCATTGCACCTTTTGCGCTGTTAGTGGTATTACGCTTACCGTTTTTATTTGTATTACTATTTATTATCTTTTCATTTTTCCGCATTCATGAAGTTTTTCCGCAAATTTATAACTTCAAAATTCCACTTTTATTATCACTTGCATCCTTAGGTGCGTTAGCGTGGCACACCTTGTTATCACACGAACTTAAGATTTACTGGCGTCCTGAATTAACCGCGTTAACCATTTTTTTTGTTTTAGTCTTTATTGGTGTGATGTTAGCCAGCAATCGCCCGGTTGCTTTGCAATATTTTAAAATTATTTACTGGAAAATCATCCTCATGACTTATGCCGTGGCATGGCTTTCACGTAATGAAAAAGACTTTGCCTTGAGTTGCCGATTAATCACTGTTTTTGGCATGTTAGTGGGATTGGTTGCCATCTCTAATCAGATAAATGCGATTGGCTTAGTCGAGGGAACACGTGTCACGATAGGGCGAGATTTTGGTTCTGTATTAGGTGATCCTAATGACCTGGCGTTGGTATTAATGTTTCCCGTGGCCTTTGCCAGTAGTTTGTTATTTACCGCAAAAGTAGGCTGGTTTAACAAGTTACTCGGTGGTGTTAGTTTAGTGGTGCTCTTTTTTGCCATTATGGCAACCCAAAGCCGTGGAGGATTATTAGGTATGCTGAGTATTTGTGCCGTGTTCGGTTATCGTCGAATTGAATCTAAAGCACTGTTCTTTACTTTAATCATTGTTGCGGCTGCTGCTTTATTTATTTTTGCCGGTATTTCTGGCCGTGAATCTGGTGGTGCTGCTGAAGATGGTATCGATGCCTCGGCAATGGGCCGGTTATACGCCTGGGAAGCCGCATTTGGCATGGCGCTTCATAATCCTTTTAGTGGTGTTGGTATTAATAATTTTTATTCGAATTATTATTATTACAGCCCACATTGGGATGGTTTAAATCACGCGGTACACAGTACTTGGTTTGGGGTCTTAGCGGAGACTGGGTTTTTAGGGTTAATCGTTTTTGTCACTTGTATTGTTTTACTGATTAAAAGTGCGATGACAAGCTTAAGGCGTATTGAGTTGCACTTGGATCTTGTCTCTCCTGCTATTTATGGCATGGCTCAGGCGGTGTTTGCTGGGCTAATAGGCACGATTGTATCTGCGACCTTTCTTACCCAAGGATTTACTTGGCCTATTTATATTTTAGCTGCCCTAGTGATTGCTGTTGCGCACTGGTGTGATAGTCATTTACCTGCTGATGTTACCACCAAGAAGTCATCATGTTATAGGAAGCACATTACTTGTCCGACTAAAGCGCTAACAAAAGACAATAACCTAACTTCAAGATTAAAGCGCTAAAAGCAATTAACCACGAAGGCACGAAGGAAAAGGAAGGTTAAACCTTAAAACCCTGAATGTTTTTTAGGAATTTCTTCGTGTCCTCTGTGTAGCGAAGCGCTTCGTGGTAGTGTTTTGTACGCTCTATTTAAGCCCCTAAGCAATTAACCACGAAGGCACGAAGGAAAGGAAGGTTAAACCTTAAAACCCTGAATGTTTTTTAGGATTTTCTTCGTGTCCTCTGTGTAGCGAAGCGCTTCGTGGTTATATTTTTAATGTTTCGCACTTTTCTTGATCCTTTTCCTCCTTTGTTAATTTGCATTTTGCGAATACGCTTTGCAAATTACTACTTAGAGACACTCTCAAAATGAGAGTGAACCCTTAACTTATTGAATTTTAATGTAATTAAAGTTGGCGTGTTCTCTGCAATAGTTCTGCTACGTATCAGTTCGATGAATTGATAATCAGATTAGCAAACGGGGAGTGGTTATTTATGAAAGCATTTACAATAAATCAAAGTAAACAGTGGTTAAAAACAAGTCCTAACCCGGTTGCCAAAGTTATCTTTAAATCGCTTAAAGCGGTGCTGCATCTTGAGCTTCCTGCCCCTAAATTTATATTACGTATTGTTTATTCAGCGTTTGTTTTTACGCGCAACCTGATTGCACACATTATGCGTATTTTATGTTGGACACCTTTGTTTAAAGGGCGTCTTCATTCATTAGGTAAATACCTAAACCTTTATGGTGGATTACCTTTCATAAGTGGTCCAGTACAAATTAGCATCGGCGATAACTGTCGCGTTTCAGGCCAGTCTACTTTTTCTGGCCGTACGACGGGTAAACTCGTGCCCACGTTAATGGTGGGTGACAACGTCGATATTGGTTGGATGACCACCATCGCAGTAGGTAGCACGGTGACACTGGGTAATAACGTACGCATCGCTGGACGAACAATATTAGCGGGATATCCAGGTCATCCATTAGACCCTGTTGATCGTGCCAAGGGTTTAGCTGAATTAGATAGTCAAGTTGGCGCCATTATTCTTGAAGATGATGTGTGGTTAGCAACCGGTGTCTCCGTTATGGCCGGCGTGCGCATAGGTCAGGGAACGATTGTGGCGGCCGGTAGTGTGGTAACACATGACTTACCTGCAATGGTTCTCGCGGGGGGCGTGCCAGCTAAAGTGATTCGCACGCTTGATATTAACCGTGCTAGTACAGGAGCGAAATAATATGCACCATGATCTAATTGTTTTCGCTGAAGATTGGCAGGGGTTACCAAGCAGTACCCAGCACTTGATAAAGCAGCTCGCAACAACACGTAAAGTGGTTTGGATAAACTCAATTGGTTTACGTCAACCCAGTTTAAATTGGCAGGATGCAAAACGTTTATGGAATAAATTGACGGTAAAAAGTAACGATACTGAATCTAATAATGAAACGACGGCGATTAAAAGTAAGATGCCAGATAGCACTCTGTCTGACAATCGCTTTTATGTGGTTAACCCACGCACAATACCTGCTCCCCGTAGCCAATTTGCACGTTTAATCGCGCGTAATTTATTGTTATTACAAATCAAACCGATCATTAAAAAAGCACAATTAAACAATCCTTTGTTATGGACTTCTTTACCAACCGCCGTTGATTTTTCTGGTTACTTAGGTGAATCCGGCTTGGTGTATTACTGCGGTGATGACTTTTCTGGTTTAGCCGGTGTTGATCATCATACGGTGGCATTACGTGAACAAGAGTTATGTGAAAAAGCAGATTTGATTCTGGCCGCAAGCCCTAAGCTGGTTGAACGTTTTCCTAAGCATTGCACACAATTATTAACTCACGGCGTTGATTACACGCTATTTTCAACGCCCGCTCAACGCGCTGACGATATGCCCGACGATGGTCGTCCTATTGCCGGTTTTTACGGCAGTATTTCACAATGGTTAGATTTACCGTTATTACGTGAAACTATCTTAAAACTACCTAATTGGCACTTTGTTTTTATTGGTAAAGCAGTTGTGGATATCAGCTTAATCAGTACATTAGATAATGTGACTTTATTAGGTGAGCGCGCTCATCATTTATTACCAAGCTATAGCCAACATTGGACTGCCTCATTATTGCCTTTTACAAACAATGCGCAAATTAGAGCTTGTAACCCATTAAAACTAAAAGAGTACCTTGCAGTAGGCACGCCTATTATCAGCACCCATTTTCCGGCGATAGATGCTTACCGTGGTTTAGTACAAATTGCCAATAACAGTGATGCGATGGTCGAAGCGTTATTAGATAGCGAGCATGTTCAATGTTTACCTTCCTTCTCCGGTGTTTTACGTGCAGTTGTTGCACAGAAAAGCTGGCAAGCCCGTGCTAGCCAATTATCAAACTGGTTAGGTGAATTATGAATAACCTTTATTTTCAATTCTATTACATCCTAGCGGGCGCGTGGCGTCGCCGTTATTCGATCATGATTCCAATATTAGTCTTGCCTCTTTTTGCGATACTGGTAAGTCAGTTTAGCCATAAAAATTACACGGCGCATACCAGCATGTTATTACAGGAAACGTCTAAATTAAATCCGTTCTTAGAGGATTTAGCAGTGTCAGCGATGCTTAAAGAACGTATAAATTCATTAAAAATACTGCTGCATAGTCGCCATATCTTAGGATCTGTTGCATTGCAACAAGGATTAATTACAGCCGACTCAACGCCACAAAAACATGATCAAGTGATCTACCAACTGTCTAATGCACTGTCTATCAATATGGTCGGCAAAGACCTGATTCGTATTGATTACACTGCGGATGATCCAAAAGGGATGAAATCAATGCTCGAAGTGGTTAGCGAACATTTTATCGAACAGGTTTTAGCTCCGGAACGTTCATCAATGACGGACTCAAGTGTTTTTTTAGCGGAGCATTTAAAAAACCGTCAATTAGAGTTAGATAAAGCGGAAAGCGCAATGGCAACTTTTAAAGATAAATATGCCGAAGAGTTACCAGAGCTATACCTTACGAACGTTACGCGTCTATCACAAATGAAACAGGGATTGTCTGAGAAACAAGCTGAGTTGGCGGGGGCTTCACGTAGTTTAGGTAGCATCAATCAACAACTGTCTAAAACGAATCCTGTGTTAGGCCTTATTGAACAAAATATTGTGCGCTTACAGGGTGAAATTTCACTATTACGTGCTCGTTATACGGAGCAACACAGTAAAGTGATAATTGCGAAAAGAAAATTACAACGTCTTGAGCAGGAAAGACAACAGTTATTAGGTAATACAGATGAAGCGATCAATATTGATAAACTCTGGGCGATTGGTAGCAATTACCAAACCAGCAACGACCCTAAAAAACAGCCTCTACTTATTACTCAATTACAAACGATGCAACAAACGAGTGGCAAAGTAGAAGGGTTACAAGAAGAGGTAAATAGTTTAGTGGTGATGATTAACCAGCTTGAGCAGCAACTTTCAGGTTACGGTGCAAATGCCAGTGAGTTATCCAGATTACAAAGAGAGGTGGCTGTAAAACGCGACCTTTATGACGATATGTTATTACGTTTTGAGAAAGCCAACATTACGGCCTCATTAAGTGTTTTTGAACAAGATAAACGCATTAAGATCATTGATATTCCTTTCACGCCGTCTAGCCCTTCAAATCTACCGTTGCTCCTGTTTATTATCAGTGGATTGTTTGGAGGAATATTTCTAGGTTGCAGTCTTGCTGTGTTGCAGGAGTTAAGTGATACCTCTATTTACCGCCGTGGCCAGCTTGAAGCGCTGACTGAAATCCCTGTTTTAACCCGTATTCCTTATGTCGCTCTCCCAACAAATAATGGAGAAATTTCATGAAAACGATTCTACAAGTTGTCCAACATTTACGCCCTGGAGGCATAGAAAGCATTGCTTTGGACTTAACCCAGTTTGCGCCAACCAATGAATATACTTTCATTGTTAGCCTTGAAGGCACTTATCAAGAAGCGCTTAAAAACTGGCCAAAACTAAGCAAGTTTAAAAACCAATTAATTTTTATGGATAAACAGCCAGGTTTACAAGCGAGTTTAATTAAACAGTTAGTACAGCTTATTAAACAAAAAAATGTTTATGCGGTGCATACCCATCATATTGGCCCGCTTGTTTATGCCGGATTAGCTGCGCGCTTTGCGAATGTTCAGCATCGTATTCATACGGAACATGACGCATGGCATTTGGCTGGTTTGAAACGCCGTTTAGTACAACGAATGGTGATTAAATATGTACAACCGATTCTTGTTGCGGATGCAAAAATGGTGGCTAACCATATGCAACAGCACTTGCACTGCAAACAAGCAATTAATGTGATTCATAATGGTATTGATAGTGATTATTTTACACCTGGTAATCCGTTAGTTGCTCGAGAAATACTGAATTTACCGCAAAAAATTAAATTAATTGGCTGTAGTGGACGTATGGAAACGGTAAAAGGTCAGCATGTTTTAATTGAAGCATTAAGTCGATTACCCTTGAATATTCACGTGGCATTAGCTGGGTCGGGAAGTTGTGAAGAGAGTTTACGCCAATTAGTTAGTCAACTTGGTTTAACAAACAGAGTCCATTTTTTGGGGCACATTGACCAAATGGCGACGTTTTATCAATGTTTAGATTTGTTTTGTCTTCCTTCCTTAAATGAAGGTTTTCCATTGTCTTCACTAGAAGCTCAGTCTTGTAACATCGCAACGTTAGTGACCGATGTTGGCGCTGCTAAAGAAACCTTAAGTCCTGAAAGCGGTCGTTTGGTTGAAGCGCAAGATAGTCAGGCAATGGCAATCGTTTTACTGGAAATGATTAATAACAGAAAACCCGCAAGCCCCCGGGTATTTGTGCAGAATAAAGCCAATGTAAAAAGCATGGTCTCTGCTTATGTTTCTTTACGTCACTCATTAACTACACCAGGAGTTTGTCATGGATAATATGATAATTGTGGCTGTTACGTTACTGAGTGGTTTTTTAGTTATTTACCACCATGTTGGTTACCCGCTCATTTTAAAACTATTTAAAAAACAATCGTTAGCTAAACAACAAGTAAATAAACGTCAATATACCTGTTCAAGCAAAGATAATGATTTACCCAACATCGCGATTGTTGTGCCTGCCTATAACGAAGCGCAGTGGGTTGCGGAAAAAATTCGTAACTTGGCTGCTTTAGATTACCCGAGCGAACACTTACAAGTGATTATTGGTTGTGATGGTTGCACGGATAATACTTATGCCATTGCACTGGAAACAGCAGCTGAACCGGAGTGCGCTGATTTACCCATCACAATTATTAATTTTGATACTAACCGCGGGAAAATAGCGGTATTAAATGAGCTGTTACCTACCTTAACCTGTGACCTAGTCGCACTAACCGATACCTCTGCGCTGATTTCTATTGATGCATTAATGATTGCAGCTACCCGTTTTAAAGATCCAACAATAGGTGTGTTAAATGGTCATTATCGTTTATTAACACCGGGCTCGGCAGGCGAACAGGCCTATTGGGATTATCAAAGCGAGATCAAATTGAGTGAGGCTGCACTGGGTTCAACATTGGGTGCACACGGTGCTTTTTATCTATTTCGTAGTGCGCTGTTTGAACCTCTTGCAATTGATACTATCAATGATGATTTTATTCTACCAATGAAAATAGTGGCTGCGGGTTACCGTGCGGATTATGAAAATAGTATTAATGCCTTGGAATTAGAAAAAGCCAGTGACGACCAAGACCATATGCGTCGTCGCCGTATTGCAGCCGGTAATGTGCAGCAGTTAGTGCGTCTTAAGCAATTACTTTTACCGCGTTATAAAGGGGTGGCTTTTGCTTTTATTTCAGGCAAAGCATTACGTGTATTAATGCCCTTTTTAATGATAATTAGCCTCATTGGAAGTGCTTTGTTGGCATCGAGTTATTTACTGTTTTTAGTGCTGGTGGTTGCACAGTTAGTACTCTACAGCCTAGCAGCATGGCAATTATTAATAAAACCTATTCACAGCAACAAAATAAATCGTTTACTGGGTTATTTAGTCGGCGGCCATATTGCCGGGCTGATTGGCACAATACGTTACGTTTTGCACCTTGATGGTGATCGCTGGACAAAAATTAACTAAAGAGGACTTTATTATGATTTTACCTATTGCTCAATCTACTAAGTTTACGAATCGACTAACTGTTAGTCATGATAGTTATATTCACCCTGGGGTTAAATATGGAAAACGTTGCTTCGATTTAGTTTTTTCTGTTTGTGCCTTAATACTATTAGCGCCAGTATTTGTATTGCTTGCTATCGCGATAAAGTTAGACAGTGAAGGTCCCATTTTTTACATGCAAACACGTCTAGGAAAGTCCATAAAAGGGCAGAACAAATTCTTTCAGATTATTAAGTTTAGAAGTATGGGTACCGATGCTGAAAAAGCAGGCAAAGCATTGTTAGCATCGAAAGGTGATCCGCGTATTACTAAAGTGGGCCGTTTTTTACGTAAAACACGCTTAGATGAAGTGCCACAATTTATTAATATTATTCGTGGTGAAATGTCGTTAATTGGCCCTCGTCCTGAGCGACCTGAACTAACGACTGAAATTGAAAAGAAAATGCCTTTTTTCACTGAGCGCACTTATCAAGTTTTACCTGGTATTACTGGGCTTGCACAAACGAATCAAAGTTATCTTGATAGCGTTAATGATATCGACCAAAAGCTTGCTTTTGATCATGCTTATTCACTCGCAATCTCTAGCCCGGTTAGTTGGTTAAAAACAGATGTCGCTATTTTAGTGCAAACGGTGATCACCGTGGTTAAATGCAATGGGTAAGTTAAGTGCGCCTGCGTTGCGCAGTGCTTTTATGATGCGTTTTAACACATCGATTAAATTGAATATTAAGTTACCTCTGAATGCGTTTTTTATTAGCTTAAATATGTTGGTATTAGCATTGTTATTATTACCCTTTTTTACGTCAACGCATTGGTGGCTTGATAACCTCACTAATTTACAGTGGCAGTGGTCTCTGTGCGCTACGTTATTAATTATCATTAATATTATCTACCGGTTACATTTTTACAGATTATTTAGCACGCTATTATTGATGTTGATTGTTCATCATCAATGGTTTTTATATCAACCTAAACCAGCCACTTTAGTAGAGGCACAAACCTTAAACATTGGCCAATTTAATATTAGTTACAATAACCCCTATCTCAGTGAGTTATTACCACAGTTAGGCAGTGCAGATTTAGATGTGATTGTGTTGCAAGAGGTTTCTGATCAACAGGGGGTTAATCTCAATATATTATTACAATATTACCCTTATTCACTGGGACTTGAATCATTGAACGGTACACCATCGGGGCTCGCTCTTTTTTCTCGCTGGCCGATTATCGAAAGTAATAGCCATCAGTTAAGTGCACAAAAAACACATGTTTTAGAAGTCATCGTACAGAGCCCTGAATCACAAACTCCGGTACAAATATATGCGATTCATCCTGTCTCACCACGTAGCGAACGCTTATGGGTGAAACGTAATAAGACTTTTAGTTACCTTAGCGACTTGGTGGGAGAATCGTTATTGCATAACAAAATCATTATTGGTGATTTTAATAGCAGCCATTGGAGTCCTACTTTTAAGCAACTACAACATAAGACGGCTCTTAAAAATAGTGCCGCGGGTTTTGGTTATATTCCGAGTTGGTCCTATGGAGGTTTACATGATTGGTGGCCAATGCTCAGTGCCTACGTTGATCATTGCCTGATTAGCCCACAAATAGCGGTTATCAATAAGCTTCAACAAATCATGCCCGGCTCAGACCATCGTTTAATAAAAACGTCCTTAGCCATTCCTTGAATAAGTAAAACATCAGCCACTTTCTTTCGATAGAGTAAGCGCAAAAAACTAACGACTAAAGCTAGGGTAAATCTGGTTTTTTGTCTGGGATCACTCTGTGTTACAAACGTTTCGCTGGCTGTTCTAGCAAGTTTTTGCATTATGATAAAGCGCGTTTTCCGTTGCAAATCAATTTGCATTTTGCAAAGTTATAAAATATATCATCATGCAAAATGCAATGAAATAAGTTAACTATTTGATTTTGTTGTTAATAAAAAGTTGGCGCGAACTCTGCAATATATTATCTATCTTCAATAGTATGGGATGGATATTATGAATATTGAACAAATTAATAACAGCACTGATCACTTACTGATTAAATTAACCGGCGAAATGGATGCTGACGGTTGCAGTAAAATCCGCCCTGATTTAGAAGCTGTTACCCAGCAGCAACAAATACATATTGTGCTTGATATCAGTGGGATCAGTTTTATTGATTCATCGGGTATTGGTGCGATTGTATTTTTGTTTAAACGTTTGAAAGAACAGCAACGCACAATGGGTATTATTGGGGTGCAGGGACAGCCTCAAGAGTTAATGACGTTATTACGTATTGATTCAGCGATTCCACTTAACAGTGGACGTGATCAGGAGCTTGCATCATGCGCACAATAACTCCTATGTTAACGGCGCTTATGCTTTTCAGCAGTGTATTTCTGTTGGGAGGATGTAGCTCGACACCAAAAGGTTACGGCGGTATTGCTGAGCACCAATATAGCGAAATGCCAGATCATCCCATTGGTTTAGAAAATGCCTTATATTTCGAATTACAAATGACACGTCGCCATTTGGAATCATTAATTCTTTCGGGTGCAAAAGTTTGTTTTCCCGCTGCCGTGCGTCTTAGTCAAATTAGAGAAGCGCGTATTGCCCGTGAATTGCAGGGCGGGTTAGACGGTGATGCTGCTAATGACTTAATTATTCAACGTGATCAACTCGAACGATTACAGCGTCGTCTTAATTATGTACAACAACAGGAAAGTTGTTTACCACATAGAACACAACCTCTTGATGAAAAATCTCAAACAACTGAGCAAGCGTTAAACGCTGATGAAATTAAAAATATCATGTTGTTATTAAACAATAACAATCAGTTTGTCACTGATTCTTCTGAACTCAATCCCCGTTATATTGGCCAATTAGCTGAAGTCTGTATTTTGCTTCGCCCTTATACCCAATATCACCTCAAGCTTACTGGCCACACCGATACACAAGGTAGTGATAGCTATAACTTAAAACTTTCTATGCAACGCGCTGCCCAAGTTGAACGTTACTTACAAATTTTTGGCTTAGATCCTAATAACATCGAAATAGATGGAAGTGGTTCCGTAAGCCCTTTATTTATCGGTAATGAAGCGCAAACAAGATTGGTTAATCGCCGCGTTAGTATCGAATTAATCACTGTTAATCCTGCTTCGGGAGTAATGCCACAATGAAACTATCAAAGCGAATTTTAATATTGTTGATGTTAGTGCTGAATATTAGCGCACTCAATATATCTGTTAGTCATGCGCAAGGCGTCGATTATATTGTTCAAAATGGCGACCTATTGCAAATAGCCTTACCGGGCGAGGAAAGTTTACGGGAAGCATTCAAAGTCAACCGAGAGGGAGTGATTGCATTACCTGAGGTCGGCCAGATAAAAGTGAGTGGCTTAACCTTAAAAACAATTAGTGTATTAGTAAAAGAAAAACTCAGTAAAGTATTTATCGATTTAGAAAATCTAAATGTGTATTTATTAAAACAACAATTGATTATTAGCGTGCGTGGCTACGTGACACAACCAGGCGAGTTTACTTTGCAATCGGATGCTTCTATTCAACTTGCGATACACGCTGCTGGAGGTTTACGCTCGGGTGCACAGTTAGATCGTATGCAACTTATTCGCGATAAAAAAACAACTATTTTTAATTATAAAAAATACCTCGATAGTGGCGATAGAGATTTATTACCGACGTTAAAATCAATGGATGCGTTATTTATTCCCGCTTCACCAATGACCGGTAATGTGGAGGTTGAATTTAATCCCTCGGAACTCGTTAATGCAGGCGATGCCGCTAATACCCGTGATGCAATTAAAGTGTTTGGTGAAGTGAATAGCCCGGGTAATTTTTCCTTTCGTGCTGAGATGGATATTGTTGATTTGTTAATGGGCTCTGGCGGCGTAACGCGTTATGCCGGCGTGGAAAAAATTCGCGTGATTGCTGATGGCAAGCCGAGACTGTTTAACCTTAAAAAATATCTCGACAGTGGTGACGAAAGTTACTTACCAGAGATAAAAAAAGGCGCGACAATTTTTGTTCCTAAACAAGAAGAAGAGATAAAAACCGGCGCGCAAATGGTTTATATCATGGGCGAAGTGGCTAAACCGGGCGCCTTTGAAAGTAAAAACGGCGCAACCTTTATGGATATCCTTGCTAATGCGGGTGGTCCAACA
>JAJNBT010008439.1:0-16539 GCA_028455955.1 Notopais sp. p TS-2021 | reverse complement strand
TCATTATTAAAGATAATGTGAAAGAATTTTCTACTAAAATATTTGGATCAATTGAAGAACATGCAACTGTTCTTCAGTTGTACGATATTTAGGTGTATGTTCTACAGTTGATATAACTTAATTAATTTCAATCTATATTTTTTGAGGTGCATGTACTCCAGTTGATTGATATTGAGGTACATGCTCTACAGTTGATCCAAATATTTCTTTTAAATTATTTTAAATTTAATACAAAAATGATTATATAGTTTCTGTCTGTGATTTCGCGGACCACAGGTTGGAAACCACTGGTATGTGGTGTCATTAATTATTATATACCAGTAATTCATACCTTTCTTATACCGGTACCAATGATACCAATTATCATACCATACCTAATTGAATTAATGTTTATTATTTTATTGAATTAAGAAAATCGAAAAAAAAAGTAACATTCCATGTTACGGCTACGGTATCTCTAGGGCAGGGATGGCCACGGATTTTATTCGGTAGGCCACATTAAAGATATTATTAAAATTTTTGAGGGCCGGACTGGCCGGATATAAAATTGAAAACATAAAATTCATAAAATTAATTTAGATTTCAATTTTCTAAGAATCTAAAGATAAAAAATCGTGAAACGCTGAGAAAAATATATTATACAAGTAAATGATTATAATCTATATATATATATTAATGATTAAACTGTATTAACATTCGTATTTTTTTCAATTAACTTTATTTAATAAAAAAAGATTGATTCACTAAAGGACAGCATCTAAAAATAAAGTACTGTCCTCTGAAATAAAGGACGGTTGGGAACCCGTCCATAAATTATTAACCAAAGAGCATTAGAATATTTTTTAAAAATTTTGATGTTTTGGAAATGTTTGATCATTTATTATAAGGTAAAAAATTGAGAATCCAAACAGATTCGAATAACTTTTGAAGTCGCGAATCACTTTGAAGGTCAATTAATTCACGTTGGACATGATGAACCCTAAGTACGAGAGAACGTAGTTAATCTCGTGATTCATAGTCAATGACGATCGAGCGTGAAGATGATTCCAAGTACATTCTTCAACGGGGATATTTCATTCATTTAGGTGTCTTTTTAAATATATTTTGTTTTAGTTATGTTTTAAGATTAGTTTCACGGACCAGATTTGGCCCATAGACCAAGTGTACCCATGCTTCTCTAGGTCTACAGTTAATTAGAAAAATAATGGCTTTCTAAAGAAATCAGACTAAGATAAACTAAAAAAACGATGGATATGATAATTAATATTCAATATAAAGTAGTACCGGTATATATTTAAAAATTAATAATAAAGGACAGGTTAGATTTGGGTATAATAGGGCTGGATTCTTTCTACGATTAAGCGATTCGGATCATGAAGGTTTTCTGCGGTTCAAAAAATTCTCTTGGATCAACGTATATTTAAACTGTCCCGCTTTTATTACAATAAATAGAGTATGACAAATTAATATATTTTTCCTTGAGGATTACAAGAAATTGTGGACTTTAAAGTAATTTTATTCAAAAGAACCGTAAGTAAAGGTCACATACACACAACACATACTTCAGTATACAGATTATCGATTTGTAATTAAAGGAATTCATCAGCATGATTAAATTTATATTTAAAATCTTAAACCGGCTTCTTTTTATGAATAAACATTTCATACATTCTAGAAACTTTCTTAGATAAACTATAATAATAAGTCGTGGACTTAAAATAATTTTCATCAAAGGAACAATAAAAAAAATACACTATATACAGGCAGAGGGTCGTGTAAATATTAATTGGGGATCGCACAAACATTTGTTAGTAGTATTTTTATAATATGACATTGAGTGAAGGGTCGCGAGGTTAGGTTAGGAGCTAGTGAGATTTGTCGCTCATAGGGCGGCTACTCTGCTTGTATATGTATATTTGTGTATGTTAGAATATTAAAAGAATACAATACATTATATTCCAGGAACTAATTACAAAGAAAAGTTATTTTAATAAAATTATCAATTTAAGCATTTTTAATACACTTCGTTTATGAAAATGTTGGATATCGATTAAAATTAAAAATGCATAAGGCAAGATATGAACTATTTTTAAATAGATAATACAGTGCACAGGAATATACACCAAATTGTCTTTTAATTCATATATAAATACACAAAGTAATAGAGAAATTACACGAAGGTTTGACTACAAACGCATAATTATAAACCATTTAGTTCCACCTACGTGAGTGTGCAGATTCTTAGAAATGGAGCCTTTAAAAATTCGTCATGAATGGCAACAAGAACTTATTTATAAATGTATATTTCAATGCGAAAATAAAAATGCATTCAACGCACGATTCCATCTAATTAACCTAGAATAAAATAGGGCAATGGAGTTATAATATACTATCAATTCATAAATTATAATCTATGTCACTTATTTTTAATGTGACGATGGCTTTTTCATGTCTATCGAGAGTCGAGACATCTTTAACTATACTTCTATTTGTATTCAGCCATCTGTAACAACTGCTGTACTTCCATATTATCCAACCATCTGCATATCTACTTAAAATCTATATAATTAGTTTTCAAAATGGTTAAACGTGAAATTAAGTTTATATAGAACTAATTATTTATGATGTGATGATGAAATACAGCAGATATTTTATAATGTTGCAAATTACTATATAATTTATAAGTAGATCCGATTTAATTTTGTTTTGTGGGGCCTAGCTGGGGCTTGGACCCACTTTGATATAGTATGTTGCTAAATTCCCTCACATACGATAATGTGCATTATAATTTATGAACTAAATTTTTCTTGTTGTAGATACAGTTTTGCTCCCACTTCACATAGTCAATAATAGGCGGCGTATTGCCGTGTGACTATAAAATCTATCTGGCTGGGAATAGCCAAGTCAAAAATATTGTCCATCAATAGAAAACATAAGCGATTCTTATTCCGATGCAGATTTATTTTATAATTCTCCTGAAAATACGCCATATGTAAGAATAAATTATATACCTGTATATGAATTCTTACAAATCTGGTTCGGTTTACCAGATAATTTGAAGAATTTTGTTGACCTCCTATTATTTAAGAAAGCTGTATACGAACATTTAGGAGGAAATTAATTCCCCAGTTACATGTCTTATGCTATATTTTGCCCAATACTGTACATGATTGTAAAAACTCCTTTTATTCATCATATACCGGTATGTTCACTTATCATTATTTTCTTGTGGCATACCCGACACTGCAACATTAATGACGTTTTTCGCGTCCATTATAAATTGATCTGGATCTGAATAAAAATCGCTTTATTGAGGAAATCGACTCTGATTGGTGTTCATCACAGGTTGAAGGTTTTCTATTGGTGGACTTAATATTCCGATCCAGATCGATTTTATAATTGGCTGGAAAATACTACTATAATTGTAAATTTTCAGTTCCACCTTTTACAATATAAATATCTGAACAATTATCGATGTTTTTCTCATGGGCAATTTTTATATCCATCTTATAACCAATTTACCCGAAACTTGTCAATTTCCATAATTTATAAAGAATTATACATTAAAAAAATGTCATCTTAACGTTTCCAATGAATTTCACTTGTAATACTTTCAATCTCTCGCTCTTGGCGAGAAAACTTTAAATTGTCTGTGCCATCTCTGAGGTGCCATCTGTCATTGTCAGATTTGTTATTGCAATTTCAATAATGTTAACTAAATTATTTCCAATCTTATTCATCTTACTTCACAACTTGGAATAAATCAATAAAATTTATTGTTCAAGGTCTTGAAGAAGAAGAAGATTTATTTTATAAAATTCATCTTGTACATATAGAATTTATAGATCAATCATCATAGTTGTTATTTCTGAGGACTATTAGGAGCTACGTACGTATTCATATACATACCATAGAGTTTATTATTTTGCATGCATTTGAAGACCTAAATCGAAGGAAATAACTTTTTTATGCTAATCATTTTCGAAGTCAGTTTCAAAAATGGAAAAATATGGATTTTAAATTTGAGTTATCGCTGGATAACTATCGCATTTCCAATGTAACTATAATCTCGTCTTTACCATAATGTCTTTAAAATAACTACAAAAGTTAAAAAACATGACAAAATCTTTTTCTATTTTCACATCTTCCATTAGCTGCTTCTTAACTTAAGTTTGTAATATTTTATCTTGAAACATGCAAAATGATATGGAATATACACCTAACTTGACCTTAAATCTTGGATAATCTGGCTCTGATTATAAGTTATTATTGTGCAGTATTTCGTATTTGTAATGGTTGATTATAGATCATATTTTACTCTCTTTGAAAGTCAATATGACAATAAAAATGTACCGAGTATACAACGCTGTATTAGTCAATTAATATATATACGGTATATATATAGCAGCATTATAATAATATTGCATACTCTATTATTTCAGATTTGATATTTATTAGGTTAGAATATTTGGTTTCAGAAAGACTCATAAATGAAACTTCAATTTTCATTTCATTTGTCGTATTTTCGTGTGGACTATTTAACGAAGGGGTAGGGAACCCCCTGCCCGCGGCTGATATTTTTTTGCCCGCAGAGTTTTGAAAATCTTCTAATATTTTGGAATTTAAATGTATATTTTATACGTAAAGAAATGTGGTTCTAAAACAAAACTTATATATATTTCATTTTAATAGGTCTATATATATTTTCTCTGTGTTTTGTATCACAATTATATATAAACAATTATTTGGTGAAATGTCAATTTTTTATATGTCCTAAAAAAAATTGGCTCAATTTCTGAAAAAAATTAGGATTTATGAACAATACACATCAAAATACACTAGAAAAACATATTTTTGAAGTGAATTTAATCCAAATATCTAATATATATGTGTTGAACCAAATTTTTACCAAATATTTTTGTCCCGCGAATAGAAAATCATTTTATATATTTGCACGCCACCCCTAAATGGTGGTTCCCCAACCCTGGTTTAACGGAGCTGTATAGGAATGAGGATCTATTCCCATTGGTGTATGGCAAAAATTGAAATCATTCTATTGGTAGACAACATTTTTGACCTGATTAATTCGATACGGTACCGATTACCGGTATATAATGCACACGAAAATGCGTCTATATTTAATCATGTTTTAGTGACATCTATACAAATTTAAAGTTATTGTTTGTATCTTGTCATCATCAATAATTTTTTCACCTCTTGAATATAAATCATATATATATATAATTCGTATAAATTTGTCAAGGATCCAAAGCGATTACCATTTATCGCATGTGGATCATCATTTGGGATTAAATTTGTCATCTCATTTTTGATGACAGTGCAGTCCACGTGTGAATGACCATGTGTTGATTTTAAAATTCTTTAATAAATACTTATACACAAATAAAATAAAGAAGAGGTAGGCCAAGAGAAGATAGAGCCTGGAGGTTTTCTTACTTTATCAAGCATGAAACAAAGTGATTTTCTATTTGATAGAAAGTTATAGATCCACCCACCCTCAGCTTTCCAGATATCTACGGAGATTGTTAGGGATTTCCAAATATAGATTTTCAAATATCGATTTCTTAATACGAAAGTACGATACTTTTATTTAATTCCAGTTACGAAAACTCATTTAGACACGTGAATATTTTGAGTATAAACTGATAATCAAGCGTGACACAAAAAAAAGCTTGTCTATTAAACATTGCATTGTTTTCACCCGTATTACTGTTTCTAGATATTCTAAATATTTATTTAAGAGTACTAAAATATTTATTTCCCCGTCAGGATAATTCACCGTAAACATTTTCGCCGTAAGGATAATTCGCTGTAAAATAATCAATGGATGATAAAGGGTTAGGTTAGGTTAAGTATAGGTTTGGTAGGTTAAAGATGAGTCTTTTTAATGCTTATAATTTTACGTCGAATTATCTTAGAACTATTTATTTATCCAAAATTTTGAAACGTAATTTAAATTTGAACATCCTGGTAATTCCCAATAAATTTTAAATATCCATTAATATATATATTAAAAACAGGATATCATTGCAGATTTTAACAAATCAATATAATAGCTGTGGGACTATAGACCGATATTTATATTTAATAAATAAATAAGAAATACTTTTGCCCCTATTAAATTGATTTCTAATAAAAATATTATCTAATTGTTTAAATTGAAATGGAAGTGATGAAATGGAATCAATACAAATTACAAATAGATTTATAAAATAGTGCATATAATATTCTTATACTATGGATACACATTAAGAATGAATACCCACATATTGAACAAATCTTTAAATCTGACCAAGGACATATATATACATACGTACTGTATTCCACTTTAGCTATATATATTTGTAACAAAGATTTCTAAAAAAGTGTAATTTAGCTTTTCTCATACCGGTATGTTATTTCAAATTAAATTAAAATTTACATATTCTCTAAAGGTTTGATACAGTTAACTTGCGGCCTCATGATTTACCGTGTAAACACTTTTAATATTCTAATAATTAAAATATATCTGAATAAAATAAATTGGCAAAATTCCATTGATGAATTTGGAGCTTCACTAATAAAAAGAAATGGGAGCCAATGTGTTGTAGACTGTAGTAGACTCTATATATTATTGTAATTTAAATTCAAATATACTTTTTAAAAGTTTAATTAAGATGTTTTTATTAATTATTTGTAAAATTGGTCTCATTTCTATAACATTTTTTGTAGTTAAGTTCACGTGTATGTTTATAAATTTTGATAAATGTTTTCATTCTTTTCAGAACATTGAAAATGTTTCTTTTATGCAATGACTATTTTTTGGTCATTGTCATTTACGCAAGTCATTTCATAGTGAAATCGGAAAGATGGGATCCGAGTCCTTCTGCAGTAGCTTCTCTACTTCATGATAGGGAGGCGATGTCTTACAACAGACGGCCGTACGTTCCTCTTAATAGTTTAACATTCCACGCAGCTGAAAATGAAAGTCTGTTATCTTTTATGGGTCAACGTCCTTCAGTGCTGAAACAAATAATAGGAAAAAGTAAATTAGGAGGTGGTACTCTAAATTCTGGTACTGAAACAAAACTCAATAAGAGTGATCAACCTCCTAGAGTAAATGAACAACATGCAACAAATGGATATTCCAAAGAAATCCATCATTTCGACATAATAAATCAAAAAGATATTAAAGGCAATTATCAAATTTCAAATCCAGTAGATCATCAGCTGGATCTCAAACAAAACGATTACGAAGAGTCAATTAGAGGAAAAAACAGAGAATCGAGCCTACAGAAAGTTTTAAATACTGCAGAACGAAATAATTTACATGATAACTTTGATCCATTCTCAAACTTCAGAGATGAAGTCGTAGAAGAGACCAAAACATACAATGGAAGACCTCTGACACAGTTCGTAAATAACATTGACAAGTCAAAATTAGCTGAACTTGAAAAAACAAGAATCGATCTGAATGATAATTCTGAAATTATTTGGATTTATACTACCCCAAAGCATAAAATTATCTCTTCAATAACCCCTAAGCATAAAATTATTTCCTCAACAACCCCTAAGCATCTTGAGACTAAATTTTCTGAAATTTATGAAGAAATAACACAGTCGTCACCAGTAAATATCAGTGCAGAAAATTATGAGCTCCCAAACGAGAATCTTGATACAGAAACAATTACCACAGAATCTAACACTGAACTTGTAACTGAATCAACTGAACTTATTACTGAACCAACTGAAATTGTTACTGAATCAACTATTAAAAATGCTGGATCATTATCATTGAACCAAATATTTGACCTCATAAGAAAAAATAAATTGAAAATAAATTCAAATATAGCTGCTCAATTATCATTACTTACTCCATTTACAGAGGATGATAGAGACGAGACAACTGTTACCAATTTTATAGACATAGACCCTGCAAGTGAGTATCAAATTTCGAAAGTTTTTCAAATACGTACAGGTTTCACTTTGTACTAAATTGCATCTTTAAATTTTTCCTCTAACCAAATATTCAAACGAAAATAGATAGTAATTTATTATATTTTCCGGTATATTTTAAAAACACGTTTCTTTTGTCTTTAAAATAATATGGTAAAAAACTATTTGGTCCTCAGGCTTTCTTTTAGAGAGTCATTTCTTTTTTTTAAATATGTTCAAACTTTATCTGGCCTCACATGCAAATTGTTCAATTAATCCAAAACACCATTTATTGAATTAATTTTATTGTATATTATTTATTTTAAACACTTTCTTATTAATAGTTGATGATTCATGATGTCTGTATTACTAAGATTAATTTTTATTTTCTGATGTTCAGTAATTTTCTTGGGCAACCAACAGACAGAAACAAATGTATATATATATATACTTAATTTATTTTTATTAATGGAAAAACGTCTATTTATTTGATAGATTATGAAAAAAAAATTAAAATAAGAATATTGTGTAACGTATGATATTTTAATAATAAATAAGTATTACTTATCTGACCCCCATTACAACAATTTGTAACAACAAGACCATCCATATAATCGTGTATAATGGAGGTATTTTAGATCTAATATAACAGAATAATTAAAACTTTTAAAATAGTCGTTTAAAACTCGAGTTATTACACATGTTCCTCATTATAAAGAAAATATATATAAACAAAATAACATTTTAATATTTATGATTGCCCTAAACTCTAAAGTCTAATTAAAACATATTATAACTACCATAAATGATGGTCTTCCTATAACAAATTATTTTAATGAGCGTTGAATATATTTGAAGTACAATTAACTAAATATTTCGAAGTAATTATTTTTTATTATTAATTAAGAAGTCATATATTATATATTACAGTTCGCTAGTTAATAGTTATGTCAGTGCTCTTACAAATATCTCCGAGGCCACACACACGCTCCTGCGCACATGAACTTCATTAATTAATACAGGTTGTCATTTTATGACAAGTTTTATCCTCACATAATAATTGCAATAATTCAATAATAGTCATATGATATGTATGAGAACCCGTGTAATTTAATGAATGAGGGCATTGTTATATGGACTTACTTAAATATCTTTTTCTCTCTCTAAAATCAATTATATAATTTTATAAACATACTTTTATACTTCTAAATAACAATTTTTTAAATCTTTAAATAATTAATTATTTTCAGCATTGGCAACTGACAGTTCAGAAACCTATGTACAAACAAGGAATCCAATCATTAAAAATGGTTTGCCATATATTGACGAGATGATACAATCTGCTGAAGTCACAACCGAAAATACATTCTCTGGAGAGTCCAACATTGAAAGTTTATCAGTTTTGCCTTCTGCTACTGAAATTGTTTTAGAAATGGAAGGATTATCAGTAACTGAATCATCTATCATGTTAAACGATCACATTTCATCAAAGACAACAACTAAATCTGTTCAACAAACCACAATTAACAGTAACGAAATTGACTCCTTCGAAAATTCTGGTATGCAAAATGATTCTTCTTCTTTACCAGAAATATCATTCAACAAACAAAGTTATACTGATAATGTCAACGACGTTATTAAAATGGTTAATAATATTGTCAAGGAAGCCACAACAGAATCTTATACCTCTGACATTCTTGCTTCTCTGTCAGATATATTCAATTCAAGTTCATACATAAAAAATAAAGTTTACAACTTTAACTCTATGTCGAACATCATTACTGAAGAAGAGTCTATTCCGAACACCACTTTTCCTTCTACATCAGAGTTACCTACAGATATACCAATGGTTACTACATATAAACCACATTTGAGTACTTGGTTTTCCTTGAATATTTCGGATATACTAAATTTATTTCCTGAATTAACACCAGACGGTTCCAAAACATCTATTGTATCTACAGAAAACACGAGGGATTCTGTTCCTGCAGAATTGAATCAAGTTTCTGAAGTAAATAAAAATCAAATTCTAGATCAACTGAATAAATTAAATCCTGAAGAATCCATTGATAAATCGCTGATTGATGAAACAGTTCAAAATGAAACAACTAAAATTGAGACCATAAATATTAGTGATCTCCAAAATAAAGATACTGTAGAGATCAAAGATCCTAATCCATGGTTGCAACTCAATATCTGGAATTATAATGATGACGGTTTTAAGTTTAATTCTAGTCAAGTAATAGTTCAAGGAGGTCAAGATGTTATTCACTACAATAATACTTTAACAACAAACAACAAAAAAACAGGAAATACATTTATCAAAACATCTGAAACTGGACAAAATTCTGAAATTTCTGCAGATTCATCGGCATTGATTACAAATTATAAGCCAAATACCATTCAAAATATAATTGACAAGAATGAGAGTCAACCAGAATTTCATTCTACAATTATTCCGTTGAAAAATAAAAACAATATTGAAAAGGAAAGTTATAACACAAATAAATTTGATTCTTCTAATATTTTAAACTACATTGATAAGCAAGCAACAGTATCATCTGTCAATGCTAAACTTCCTTTAAATTTATACGAATTTGTTATGAACCACAATCAAGGATTAATTGATGTCACTGAAAAGCCGGTGCAAGAACCTGAGAATAGCCCAATTCCTTATGACAAAGTAGTTGCTCCAACTTTCGATGAAACTGTAGTAACCAATGTAAAAGATTACCCAGTCATTGACGGTCCAATTTCAACAATTATTGATGATAATTTTGAAAATATCAATATTGATTTACATGTCAACCGCTTCGTTCCATATCATAAAAAGACATTTATTTTCAAGAAAACAACGACCACAACATCTATTCCTAATGTTATTGAAGAAATAGCTTCTCCTATAAACCAGACGATATTTCTACAATTAACAAACGCTTTATTCAATAATTCTTCAAGCAAACCAAATCATATCACTGATACATCAACAATATCTAATGAAAAAGAGAATGATAATTTATACATTGAGAACTCGTTATTAATAGACAATTTAACTCCTTCCAGTATTATCAACGTTCCTACTTTGTTACAATTTCATAAAAATCCAAACAATTCTTATCCCACACGACCTACTGGTTCTATCATGAATCAACTGTCACATATGGTGATGCAAACTACGGATACATCATCACTTTCTTCTTTAAAAACGGAGAATTATCAAAATGGTTACCCTTTAAAAACTGAGAATTATCTAAATGGTTACCCTTTGAAAACTGAGGAACATAAAAATGGTTACCCATTGACAACTGAGGAACATCAAAATAGTTACCCTTTGAAAACTGAAGATTATAAAGATATCCAACCTTTGAAAACTGAGGAACATCAAAATAGTTACCCATTGAAAAATAATGACTTTGAAAAAAATAAGGTTTCAACAGCCAATTTACTTACAATCGCTAATATAAAGAATATAATGAAAAAGAACTCAACTTTGCCAAACAAAAAAAATTCGACGTCCGACACTAAAAATCCAGCTTGGAACATTGATTCCGCTACTTTAGTGAACGAATATATTAAAAGAGTTAGTGCCATAAGTGCACTTTTTAAAAATTCGGATGTCAATAATCCAAAGGTAGCGAGCATTATAGAGAACCTCGCTTTACAATCCCTTCTTTCTTACCTCCTCGGTGAAGATCGTAACAAAACTGGAAATAAAGGACAGAAGAATGAAACGTCTGACAATTATAACAAACAAAATTTTACAGGACAATCGGAACAAAATATAAGCGCATTCTCTAAGCTGATAATCGAATCTGCTTTAAATGAAAATGAAGACATTCATTTATTTCCTGTTGAAATACAATCCAAACCTGTTGTAACTGATTCCAAACCTCTTGTAACACAATCCACGCCTGTTGTAACACAAACGACATCTGTTGTAACACAAACGACACCTGTAACTCAATCCAAACCTGTTATGACACGTTTCAAACCAGTTAAAAAACAATCCAAACCTGTCGTAACACAATCCACACCTGTTGTAACACAATCCAGACCTGCTGCGATACAAATCAAACCTGTTGTCACACGTTACAAACCCGTTAGAACACAATCCAAGCCTATTGTGGAACATTCACATTACAAACCACCTGTTAAAACAAAAATCAAACCTTTCATAATGCCTCATAAAAGTACTGCTAAGCCATATACAAGACAACCTCCTCGTGTTGTATCTACGACTCAAAAATTATCTGGATTTCGACCAAATTTTAATAAAAACTCCATAATAAAGATAGTCTCTACTGAGGAACCTTTCTACTATTGGCCAACTTATTCTACTGAGAAAACTACTGCGACTTCTACTACCACATATCCGACTACTTCCGAATTGTCGTTGATAGACTTAACAATCAACAAATACGAAGCTGAATTTCTGATGAATTCCACAGTTATCACAACAACAATAACAAAGGATCAAACTTTTACTGAATCACTAAAACATAAAGTTTCCGACATCACCAAAATGATTGGAAGTTTGGTTCCATCTGGATCAACTTTCCAAGGATGTTTATCCAGAACTTCATGCGCGTTCGCCCTTGCTTCGTCCTTGGCAATTGGAGCAACAGGAGCTATTGCCTTCCCATTCATGATTCCTCTGGGTAAGAGACGTAAAAGACAGCTTATGACCGAAGAATCACGAATCTTCGGTCATCCAGTAGTAGATGAAGATCATCTTCACTTTAATGATGATCTTATGAGGGAATTTAAACGAATTTTGGTATTTTTAGAACAAACTGAGAGTAAAGCTAAAGATCGTCGTTTGCATGTCATGAAGGGAAACATTATTAAATATTTGCACCAAGAATTCGATCGTATTTTAGTTGTGAAAGGAAATCGGCAAAAATATTTTGAAAGTATTTATAAAGATAAAATATCGTATAAGTGATAAAAAATATGTTTCATTACTGAGCATTATACACTATTCGTATTATTTTATAGATGTTAATTTAATGATTGATGAAGGATCGTTTACAAGTAACTTCAAAGTTTAAAAATATTTAAGAAAACATTATTAAGGTATTTTTAATTATAAAAATATTTAAGAAAACATTAAGGTATTTTTAATTTTAAAAATACATAAGAGAACCTCATTAAAGCATTTTTAATTATATATATATATAATCAATATTTATATTTCAAAATTATTTTCTGATTTCTATTTTATTTTATGATTGAATGGCAGATACTTGTAAATATTTTGATCATTCATAATTTTTTTAATCAAATATTTCATTCAACATTTTTATGCTTATTAATTTGATTGCTTGAAATAAATTCAGTGAAAATTATGTATTATCACTGTCATAAGAATGTCTTTCTTATGACACCTGTTGCGAGATTGCTGTCATTTGCAAGGTACTTATCATCATGATAATTTCAAAGTTAACTTTAACTGAATTCTGTTTATCTTGATTATTTGACTTGTATACTAATGATGTGGACACAATTTGTAGAAATAAACAACTGTTAATATTGAAGAGCCACTCGTATTAGAAATATTTTTAAAACGGTTAAATGAAAACTAAATTGTAGATTATGACTTCTTGAGTTTGGGTTCTTAATTGACACCGCTACATGCCCAATGAGTCTTTATTACTCCCTAAGGGCTTGACAAATATATATTGAAACTTAGATCGAAAGAAACTCTTTTTAATTATATTACTGTTATAGAACGTTATGTTCAAATTATCCCACTATATATATCTTTATATCAATATTTTCTGTAAATAAAGCATTTTTTATTTATTGTTTAACGACCAAATATGTTTCGATTTTTGAAGATTTGCATTTTACCTTAATTAATGTAGATACGTTAAAAATACTAATTTATTTTTCTTCGATTTTTAGTCATAAGACTTTTGGAGCAATCCACAGTTTTCTCCCATATGTACAGTTGATATGTGAATTTTGAATCCCAATTAATAGAATTTAGTGATCATTCTTACTACATTCATCTATATATATATATGTCTTTACATAAAATTGGCATTAATTAAAAAGGGCAACGATTGATGTTTTTTAATGCTTCATATTTATTTTGTTATTAAATATATTTTTTATTTATATTTTTCATTTAACCTGTGGATGATATTGATATAAATTTATTTTGCAGTAAATATTATCATAATTATAACACCGAGAGTGCCAACGACATTCTTTGTCCATTCTCGACTGTTAGGACTTTTAAATTGAATTTTGTCTATTAAGCTTCAAAGGTATGAAATGATCTCGATGTTTCTTATAGAACATCTTCCTTTGCTCTTTATTTGTTTAAAGCATAATCTCTACAATAATATAATAGATAGCTACTTAAATAATTAGTTATTTTATCAAATCATTTACTTATTTGTGACTACTACGGAATTATTTACTCATCACCTATCAAAACATTTTATTTTTGCTTGGTTGTTTGCTTTTAACCCACCATGGGCTTGAAAACAATTAAAGTTTTAATTACGATATAACTTTGGATCATGTGACTATACCTGTATTATATGTTATATTTTATTTGTTCCTTCGCTCATGTTATGTTTTACATAGCCAGTAGCAGTTACTTTTGTAAACCTATTTGTTTTCAATAAAAAAATTAGCATTTATCTTGAGCAGAGTAAAAAAATGTTAAACTTTGATTTCCAATATTTCATTAATGAACATTTAGTTTGAAACTGTCATTAGACGTATTTTCCCAAGCTTTATATACTCGATCTGTATCTGAATAAGAAGAGCTTTATCCACGGTATCGATTCCTATTGGCGGGTGTTAAAAATTGAACGCATCCTATTGGTGTAAAACATTTTTGAATGCTTTATCCCTCGATACGGATATGCTTACAGTGCACACGAAAATACACGTAATTGATCTTAATTTATCAAATAGCATTTTATCTTTCTGATGAAAACACAGACAGGCATTTTCCAAAGATCTATTTTATATTTAACTTGGAGTAGAGTAGACTTATATATTAGAGTACACCAAGCCAACTTACGATCGATCTAAATTGAAAAATTTAACTTTTCATATTTATAATTCATTTATATATGAATTTTGTTTATCTTGACTGACTCGTTTCGAACAATTAGTTCATCCTCAGGGTCACTAAATGAAACTTATTGGTAAAGATAAGAAATAGATAATGATAAAAATTAAAATAGAAACCAATTTGAACATTGTTTAGGTGCATGAGGTTCAAGATACACCAACAAAATAAAATATATAAATAATTCAGTATAAAAGAAATGATTACTCGGTATAGAAAATGATACAGCTAAGATCCCTAATTATGTCGAGACCATTATATATAGTTACTGTTTAGAGCAGAAAATTTAGGAAGGTTTTGATAGAACTAATTTTAAATGCTTGGTGATCGAATTTATAATAATTAATATCTTGATCTGTACGAAGCAATTTTTACATTAAATATTAGGATGAAAAGAAATGTCAGATCGATGATTAAAATATCAAGCAAACTTATTTCATCATCTTTATCAATTTCCACCGTGGATTTAATGTTATTATGTTGCATATTTAAATAATTATGTGGCAATGTGGGAAAAAATACACTATATTTTTAAATTATATAGGTACGGTACATATATTGTAATAATTTTCCTTAATGCTAAATATCCTTAATAGCTTTTTCTTTCTGAAAAATGAGAAAGGAATGACACTACATATTTACTGTAACTCCGAAGACTATAATTGGTATTCAGGTCAGTAGAACGTTCAAATTGACGAAGGAGAGAAGATGCCTTTGGGTTAATCATATTCTGCCTTGTAATAATGAGAAAAGGAATCATTGTTGGTGTAATGGTGACACATGGCGATTCTTAAATATATTCATGTCAAAAATGGAAATTATATTTTCATTCCTCTTCTTGGGCGGCAAAATAGTTGAACCGTGGCGTCTTAGTCAATATTTGAATGCAATGATCATGTCCAAAAGTTTATTCTAAGAACCTAATTATAAAAATTCTTCTATTATAACTGCTCTTATATTTTTACATTGCAATTAATGAAATAAATTATACATTGTAATATTATTTTTTATAATAAAGGAAAAAAAGATATTTTTGAACATTTGTGAATTATATTTAATATAAGATCCGATCGAGCGATATTTAAAAATGTAGGAGTCCGCGATCCGGAGTTCCAAGTGATATTCGATCTTTATCGACTTTTTCGTAAAGTCTTTATTTCTTGTAGAAAATTTGAACATTTTGAAAGAAAACCATTTTACAGGGGATGTAAATATTTGTTGGTCAATATTTTGACGTATGTTATTATTAAAAAAATTATATTAATATATAAAATACGTTAAACAGAAACAAAATAACATATAGATATTAAAAAATGATCAAAGCACTTACAAATCCTTCAACTAGGATAATAGAAGGTATCACAGTCCCAAGAGCTGTACGTAGATATATAACTCTTCTTCACAATTTTTGTTGGGGTGATTCATAAGTCAATTTACACATTCTTTTTTATTTTTTCAAAAACTAACAGAAGAAATCTTTTCAAAAGTGGTACTCATAAACTATATAG
>JAJNBT010008329.1:0-10253 GCA_028455955.1 Notopais sp. p TS-2021 | reverse complement strand
AGTCGATTTTCTCCTCAATAAAGCGATTCGTATTCCGATCCAGATCTGTTTTATTGATCACACGAAAATGTGTCTTTTAACTCCAGGGTATTTTGATTCAACAAACTCATTTCGTTTACTTTAACTCTCGATAACTTCATTCCGATATCAATTTATAAATTATGAAATTGTTACTCAGAATTATTAGGTTACAATTTTTTTTTAATTTATAACTAATTTGCTATAAATTTTATGACAATTATTCCAGATAATCTATAATAAATATATTCGAATTTACCCTGGAGTGATAATACTAGGAATATACAGGATTAAATCATATAAAGAACAGATTTTCTTTCACAACAATGTTATTATTATTGAATTTCAAAATCCGAATGGTTTTAAATAATATAGAAAGCAATTTAAGCTCTACTTAATGAGAGACATTGGTGATTTGATCTGAATAAAATACATTTATATGTCCTTGCATGAGAATAAAATGCATTTCGAGTCCCTTTCGTGTATCAAGTTGCCTTAATTAACGTGAGTCACTTTGCATGATAAAGTTTCTTCATTTTAATTGATATTTCGAAACTTATTAAATATATATTCCGATTTGTTCTCGAATACAAATTGCAAATGCTGCATTAAGCACAATTTTATTTTATTGCAATAAAATCAATTACAGTTAAATGATATAATTCGAAATATTTGTTTAATAACTGTAATATCTAGAATATAGATATAATTTATCCAATGTTTTCTAGAAGAACTGTTTGATTTTCCCATTAATGCTCTAAAACTCCATGTGTCATTTTGTTAAATTTATTACGTGTTATAACCCTATTACTCAAATCTGGATTCATTAACACGTGTGAATGGGAACTGGATTCCGATATGAATTAAATTACCGTTCTGAATTTTTTTTTAATTTCAGGGTGTCATAAAATTCAAAAATATTTATTATTCTATATTCTTTTTACCTTAGAATTCTCATATGATTTTAAAATTAAAAACGTTTATCATCCAATTGAAATTTTTTATCATTAAAGTTAATAGAATATTTTTATGCTTTGAATTCACTATTCAGTAAAACGAATTTTGCTTCCCAACTCCCAATAGATTGTGTAACGGATGAGCTTTCATTATATTCTCTTCAGATTGTGATGCATATATATATAATGCAATAATATACAACCTCGTTTCCTTTAACTATAATTATATTTATTGTATTTTATGCTTGGGAATATTCTGTAAAGTAGTTTTGAATTTCCATATGTTGAAATCCGGTACTTAAATTCATATCGAGGACACGGTAATAAAAATATGATACCAATTATTTTATTCCTTACATTCCGTATGAAAATGAACCATCCCAGCCTCTCATGAAGATAAAGCACCCCTAAAGTAAATAAGAGCCATATATTTCAATCAAAGTTTTGTTTTACAAATTTTATTTTAAGTTATGCATTGTAATACAAATGATAATGGTAAATGATAATGAACTGAATATTACAATTATGCTAAAAAAATAAAATACCAACGAAATATACGGATATAAAGATTGAAAATAAACACTTCAATGTTACAGGTCAGATGCTTATCATTTAAATGCTTTTGTTCCGTCAATTTGAGTTTTAATTCACATAGAAATTAAAAGCATACTTAAATAAACCCGAATTTGAACTAACGCGTTAATAATTCTGACACCATTTTGTAAGTGTTTTAACGGCAAGAAACAAATATTTATTTTTGAATTAATTATTTTTATTTTCAGAATTAGAAAAACATGATCCAATGTCATCGTTTTTTGGAACTTTAAAAATTTATATTGATTTTTGAAAAATTATTATAATTTTGGAGAGAAAAACTTTAATTTAATTTTTGATTTAAAAGTTTTCTTGTAATGTCAGAAATAAAATAATTAATTGTCCTTAATTAAAAAATTATTAAGAATGAAAATATATTCGGATTTTTCACGCTCCAATTTCAACCAAACGTAGATCTTGATTTCGGCCAGTCGACCAGAAACGACCAATTAAATGTGTCCACTAATTACATTAAAATTGCCCTTGTCAAAATTTCACGGTCAATAATCATACGAAATTATTTACTATTGTGTGTGACACAATAAATAAGGTTTACGATCCTTACTGACAAATTAATTCTTTATTTGTCACGCGTGCGATTTCTTGCATTTAATTTGGATAAATTTCAATGTTTTTAAGTAATTAATTGCAATTTATTTATATATATATATTTAAAATAATTGTACAGCGTTACAATCGGGAAAATATTTATAAAATATGTAACTTTCATTGATAGTAATCGAAGTGTGTCCATATAGTGACATACGACATGATTTAAAAAGTTCAAAATCGAATGATTCTTCATCAAAAATTTCTAGGATTTATTTTACCGTCAAAATTGAATATCATTATCAGCCTTTTGCAATACAAAATTCAGAACAATTTACTTTTGCAATCGACAAAATTTATTTTCATATTTAAATAATTCATAAAATATATATTTTATGTTATATTTCTGTAGATATATTGTGTCAAGTAGACAATTTTAACTGAACAAAATGACAAACCTAATATTTTATTTTCTATATTCCAAATTTAATTTATATTTTCATAACTGATCTTCGCAAACTGTTATACCAAAATTGTAAGAACATGCGTTAGGTTAGGCTAGGTTAGACTTGGTGCTCTTTTTATGCACATGGTCTTATGGGCTATAACCAATTGTATTAAATGAAGCTTCATACATTGTATAACATTTACAAAATGCCATGTTGTACAAGTTAGGAGCAGCCCCCTCCCCCCTTTATACACATGCTTTTTGTTTTAACCTCGCTTCCAGTTCCAATATTTTCTGTAAAACCAATAATTTGAAAATCGTTTTCTTTTAAGTAAGATATTAAAAGCTAAATCTGTACTCGACTCATTATATTCATACATTATAATCACCATAATTATCTTTACTAAACAAAACATAGAATAAAAAAAACGATTACAACGTCCTATTTAATTCAAAGTATCAAATTATTATCATTTTATTTAGAAAGCAAGTAAGAAACGAGAATTTTACAGGGAAACTATATTTATTGTTTAGATACTTGTGTAATATCTATAATAATGGAATACAACGGCATTAAACTACCATAAATTTCTATTCTAACGTTAAGTTTAAGCTCAATGAAATGAAATAATCTGTGCATGACATACAAGATAATAGAAAGTTATTTGAAAACCTATGCATGTTTACATGATAATAATCTTTGGTATCAATTTTCTCTAACAGTGAATAATGAATATAAGCGGCACCTTTTATTGTACATTACATTTCTTATCTGGATATCTTTAAGCAAGATTTTGTTCAATATTAACCAATATCATTTCTGTACATTGTGATTGGTCAAAATGATCAAATCACGGTTGAGTTTCAAATCACCTTTCTTAGATTAAACCACGAATCTTTTCAACATGCGGAGATATTATTGCTTTCTCTTTGACATATTATATATCATCAACAGTGACTTAATTTTCATTATAATGATCTTCTAATTTATATGTACATTAAAATGCAACAAACACTGATAATAAATTGACGTCTAATAAATTTAAATGATATAGTAATTACTTAAACATCTGCCTGGAAATAAATCTTAATTAAATGCAGTTTAAACTTATCTAGTAAATATTATTTTATTAATTAATAATATTATCTTATCTTTATGATAATTTTTAATTATTTTCTTAATCTCTAAAACATTATTTGTAATAATTTTAATCGATGTCAAAAACATTATTTTTAACAGTAGGCCTAATATTCTTAATTTTAAGAATCCCAATAAATATCCTTTCTAAATCCCCAAATGAAGATTATATTCCTGATTTGTAATAATAATAAAGTAATCATCATTATTTCAATGTCGATTGTGATGACTGTTCATCACCCGCGCCTCATTAATCTCTGATGATAATTGGGAGCTAAATAGACCATCAATTCCATAAGTCATAATATTATGCAAACCTATAGCCGTAATTATCCATCATTTTCAATAACCTTATATATACTTTTCATATATAATTATATATATATTACGTACCGTATCACGTATTAAATTTATTCGTCGTTATATTAGATTCATGATGGATCAATTGAACTATTTGGTGCCGAAGATTTTATAGAGAGTTATTTTCTACATGTGAAGATAAAATATACTACAAGAGCTTGATAAATTTATAGGTCCTCTTACATCAAACAATCCAACAATAAAATAATAAAGAACTTAATTGAACTGAAGCAACCGGTACGAAATGTGACATGGTAATGGTTTAATTTTTGTTTCAAGGAAGATCTTTGTAAGTTTAATGAAGTGCATATTTAATTCAATGAAGATCTGAGTTAATTTAAATTTTGAAATAGCTCCCACGTTTTGAAATCTATTCAGGGTGTATATAATATATATAGCATCATTTTAGCACACGCACCCTTTAAAAGCATTGAGGGGCTAAATTATACAATTCATCCATATTTCAATCATGCAATTATTAAGTACTTCCATGAAATTATGTAATAAAATCATGAAAATCGCTTTAATATGGCTATATTTTGCTCCACTTTGATGCGAGAAATCAATAAATATTATAATATACTTTCAAATTACGTCTTCATCATTGAATGAATGAGTACGTAACCTTATGGTTTTCTGCTCAAATGAACCGTTTTATTTAAATCTGTTTCTATTATATCATAACGAATTAATATAGCAATGCTTTAATTTATAATTTATTCTCAGACTCATTTACCCGAATTTTATAGAACTTTTTCCTTCTTTTTTTATAAAAACTTTCATCTCTTTTTGAGAATTAATCACTTAAAATCTTCATCAAATTTAATAGAAACGACATTGCGTGGAAATTTTTAACTAACAAATCAGAAACATAATATAAGGAATTTATACCATCTGCAATTGTATTCTAGAAATCTAATCGTCTTATCATCACTGATGATGGATAGCAATAATAATACGAAACGTCTGATGATGAAGAAATATTCTTTACCACTCGAATATATTCGTATCAAAATATTACATTTTGGTGGTCAACATTGCTAGCTATTCGTGTATAAATTATCGAGTAATTTTTGACAGCCCGACTATTCATAAAAATAGATAATAAAATGCATATTATTATATATGTAATATTTCTATAGAAAATTACAATTTCTCTTTGAAAATTACTTTCAAATTTCTCACCAAAAATTATAATTGATAAAGGTTATGAATTAAAAATTCATTTAATAATTATGTTACGAATATGTCTCCTTTCTCTCAAAAATTATAGTTTTTCAAACAAAATTATTCAGAAATAATATGATAATATTGAATTACATTTATAAAAGAAATGAAAATATAACTCACAGAAATTTGTCAATAACCAAATTAAAGAAATTATAAGAAATGACATAAAATATTATGATATATTTTAGTTCATTTCGATCAAATAAAGAAATTAGTTCAGAATTTATTTAAATGATAAATAAACTTAACATCTGAGGAGCCAAATCATTAAATTTATCCCCAGTGACCGTCAGTAATATCGAGCTATAATTAATTTAAATCGATCACATTTGTTTTTATTTACAAAATTATAGAACATTATTGTAATTATAGACTGCTAAATTATAGCGTTCAAAATTATTAAAATCAAAATGCAATGTCAAAATGACATAATTATAGTTCTACGAAAGTTTAAATTGCATACTGACCTTGTTAATAAAACTATTGAAATAAACATAATATTAATTTGTATACGAATATAAATAAATACAGTACACAGATATCAACTGTTTTAAATATGTATAAAATAAATAATATTCTAAGCATTTACTTTCATAAAATATAATTATATATTTATACATATCATTTTGTTTTAATAAATCATGAATATTCAACCACATAAATTACTTAATTTTAGTCTATTCATTTTAATAAACTTAATTGATGACTTGAATTTTCCATGTGAAAAATTTAATAATTAAATTTGTTTTTTCCTTGGTCAATAACTGTTCATTTTGGTGACGATAATCGTCATTTCTTTTCTAAATATTTACGAATACGATTATCGTCGTTCCTATTATATAATTAAAAAAACGACGATACGCCATTGCCAGGCACTAAATATATAATTTATTCTTGATTAATATCAGTTGACGAAGTGTTAACATATAATCTATCATAAATAGTTATATATAACACATGCATATAAGCTCTGTGTAAAATCTGTTAAATTTAAAAAATATAATAATTTTAATGAAATGCACATGTTTAATTTGTTTAAGAGTAATTAATCTCTATATATAATGTACATAATTAATACAACCATGCTTAATATATATAAATTAAGAACATTTTAGCTCTTCACCACCTTATGAAAAGTTACTGATATATAAGGTCTGCAGTAAATATGATGACTTGGCTGTTTATAATACTGTATTTGATTCATATGAGCAATGCGTCCCTTGTATTTTTATTAAGGTGTTTTTTACTATGTTACTTTAGGATAAATTTAATATAAATCTATCTTTATCTACCCCATCGTCATTAGAAGAATTATAAACCAGCAGTATGATTTAGTTTAATAGATCATAATATATTGTATATAATTAGTTAAAAATGTTATCAAAAAAGTGGACGGAAAGTGTTAATTCTGATATTAAAATAAATTAAGAAATTCTCTTCGTCACAGCTGCACATGATGATGGATAGAATTTTCTTGGCCCGTGACAGACGATTTTCACTCGTAGATTCGATGGTTTTGTCTCGTTCTATCAAGTGTACATATACATTACGTAATTACAAGCCGTTTATTTTACATAAATTAACTCAACGTGTTATATAATTAGCATTGGAAATTATTGCGTGATATTATTATCGACATTTTCTTTATATATTTTCACTTAACAATTAAAGTGGGAACTGTTCCCAATAATTAGAACTAATTTTCTCACATATATGGAAATTAGTTCTAGTAAAAGGTGTTCCCACCGACTCTTATATTAACGTCAGACATATCTTAAATTGAATCAATCCTATTGACGTTTGACAGAAATCAGAAATTGAAAACCGTCTATTGGCATTAGTCGATCAATTCTAATTCAGAATTGATGGCTTATTTAGTGCACACAAAAATAAGAATTGTATTCTTTGAGGAATTTTGATTCAGAATATTTCATTAGTTAAATTTTAATCGAATACTGATTAAATTATTTAAGATCAACAGCCCGTGATTCATATTTTATCTAGGATAAAATTCCATTATTGATAATTAAATCTAGAATACAAGAAGGATTCGAACAAAAGCTTTCGTCAAATCAGATTTATTTATAATAGCTTTTTTTATCGTAAATTATCTATTACGCCTGCTTCATTTAGTCAATTTTGACCTTTCGTCCAACGTGACCAGTATATTGGTGACGTAAGACGAATACATTTTATTTTTTATATCGTTATTGCATAAAGTAACGTATACAAAGGGGAAAATATACAGTTTACTAATGATTAAATTCATTTTCAATGATAATTGCATGCTCTGCAATATCCTGGGAAGAATTTCGGAAATTCCTAACATTGGACAAATTGAAAGTGAATTTGCAATAAAAAGAAATTAAAATCATAACTGTTTAACATGAATAAATTATATGGTAATGATAATAATTATCCATCAATATTTAAATGACATTTTACAGTATTGTCATTTAAAATGTGTCATTTTATCCTAAATTGCAGCAAGAGATTATTATCATATGACATTTTATGGTTATAAAATTGGAATGATTTTAAACTATGAAATTAGTTGATGCCAAATTTGGTATCTTTTGTTGCATAATAATTAGATTCTTCTGTTTAAGATTTGATTCATATCTCGGACCTTTTTTTTATTATTTCTGGACCTTCTTTGGAATTGGAAGTCGACCTATAAATTCTAGCTGTTAATTTATAAACGAATTAATAATTAAAGAATAGTTTTAATTTTTAAAGGACAATTCTAGTTTAAAATGAATAATTAATTAAATACAAACCTGCATTATTAATGATGTTTTCTTTCCCGTTTCTCTCGAAGATTCTTCCGATATTATTACGCTACCACTGGGTAATGTCGATCATAAATGGATATTTATTCCCAGAACAAAATCCTCGTTGAAGTTACTCCTTCAAAAGAGAACTGAACATTACTGACAAAAGTCCTGCAGACGACTGACAAAATTTCGATGAGAATTACAAACAGAAGTCGCACGTCCTCCGCAGCGAAAGGTTATATCACGTCATGGTCCGCTCGTGTTACACTCGCTCATCTATAGCAAATGTTACAGAATCCTCATCAATAATATGTATCACCAATTACAATTAACATATAATTTTATCACCTATTTGCATCCATTATCGTAGATAATCATTCGAATAGAAATAGTAACAGCCATTAACATAAATCAAATTTATTTCTATTTTATATTGTAGTACATAATAATTGTATGTGAATATAAATTACATTTGTACAAAGAAATGAAAAGCATTCCACTTGCTCCCATATTTAATAAATTAGTGCAAATAAATAGAGCCACATGGGGAGGCTTGTCCTTGAATTGCTAGATTTTAAACAATATTGTATGCAAACCAATAACATACTATGTATTTTTTTGTCAAACAAAAAATCTCTCTTTCCTCACATCTTCAACAACTTGAATTGTTGAAGAGTTAGATTAAATTTGGTTAGGTCTAGATTCTAGAGGTATTTATCACTCTTCTATATTGTCGTATTTCAAAGGAATTTAAAATCATTTCTAAATGTGTGTTTTTCCAGTTTAAAACCTTCAATTTTGTAATGGATGCGTGGACGAGAGTTATTAATTTTATTCACAATCTCAAGATTTTTTCTTTATTATCAAATATTTATATTTGATTTACGATTGTATTAATTTATTATAAGATTTCATTTTTCAAATATTACATCGTCCTTCAGTATTATTTTGTTCAAATATTCCCGTGAATAATATTAAAGTTACGTAAACATATCGATCAAATTCATCAAATTTTTGAATATATGGAACAATATGGAAAAAATGTGTTACAATATGCTCCCCTTGTGGTTTTTGCAATTTTTAACCACTGTCACAGTTTCGAAGCAAAAAAATTCTGCCTGAACCGTTCTGAATTGTGGACAAATTTTGATAACAATTTTAATATCCATATAACTACAAAAATGTATTAATAAATTCCAATTTAATTTAACTTAACAATTTATTAACTAATATTAAGAATTCAAGTATATGGTCCAGTGGTTACGTGCTAGCCTATGATCCGAGGCGCGAACTCCCATTCTGGAAAACCCCACAAAAAATAAATTGAAAAGGGTATTTTATTTGCCACGTATTCAATATAATGATGTAAATGTGACAAACAAACCCACAATTAAACCTAACCTATTAGTTGGACGTGTATAAAATTCCATCCTCTAACCTACCAATAAAAATACTAGGGACCCAATTGTTACTTATGATTGTTATATTTGATTGTTTTTAATTATAAATTACCTATGTTTTAAACCATGCAGAGTCTATTAATTTGTGCATCTATGCATCTATGCGCCCCTCCCCCCACTCGATATCGAATTAAGACGAGAATTATCATCAATTTTGTATGGACAACTTGAATGCAGATAATGATCATATTAATAATAAAAAATTATCAAAATTAATGTTCATGAGATATTTAGAAAATCAAAATAATCACAAACTGAAAATTAATTATGTGAACGAAAGTAGTGAATTTTCTTGTAAAATTAACGCACCTATAATCATATCAACCCCCACCCCCCTACAGCAATTACAAACACACGCTCGTGGGGGTCGTACTGCTTGACAATTATCGTTGTCAAAATATTTTATAAAATATTTATATATTCTTTAATGAGAAAATACTGTACCCAAGAATGTTATATTAGGTTCTAGGACTAATCGTCCCCGCGGACAAAGCGTCCCCTATGCATCAAATTTTACTTTTGTTTATAAATTATTTTCATTCATACTCATTATTTGATAAGAGCAACAACTATATTAACTAATTATAGAAATGAGAAGAGTCTTCAAGAATAATGGTACGGATTGAGAAAAATTACAAGAATAATCATCACAGACTCATTAATGATTACAACAACGTATATACCAAAGAGAATAGATATAAAGAGTATCAACTCCAGCCCATT
>JAJNBT010008258.1:0-10250 GCA_028455955.1 Notopais sp. p TS-2021 | reverse complement strand
ACGGATTTATCTGCACTCTCGTGAGTAGACTTATCTAGTACGAGCGACTCGTTTTATAACATACTGGCCTAAGACTTATGTACTACGGTGAATAAAACGTAGTTTGAATACTCCTGATGGAATAAATTATAATTATATTCAATTTACTACATGTATATTTATGTCAAAAAATTTCTAACAATAGAACATCTATCACTTTAAATACACAGTAGACAAAATAGATTCACTTTGATTTGATAATTTTGGATTTTCCCAAGGTTTTTCCAGAACATGTCTGAGATAATGTTTTGAAGTCCATTTTGGTTTATATCATTACCAGGGACGTGATTCCTATCCAAGTAGATTTATTTGAAGGTCTAAGAGATAGGTCTTCAACGAGGCGGGAACTCCCGTCCCGTTGGTTCGGAGGCTAGCACGTAACCCACTGGTTTTGTTTACTTTTAAGATTCAGATCGATTTTACAGTGCGCACGAATATACACCAAACGTGTTCTGATAGATAAAACTTCTGAATTTAATAAAGCGACCAATATATTTAATATTTTTTTATTGCTCTCGTAGTATAGGTGATGTTTAAGTTGATTATCTTCTATTACCATACGGGATTCCTGATTGCTATTAATATGCTAAAAATATGTAATTTCCTCTCATAAATCTTGTTTAATCATTTAAAATATAATTAATTAAATAGGATATATAACCATGTATATATATAGGATATTTCGAGTGAGTTATTCCCTTTAAAGAACATCGTATATGAATAATGCATTCTCAAGTTTATTTCAGTGACGTTTCGCTTGCATATATAACAAGAACTTTGAGTTGTTAAATCAAAGATTTAGCAACTCAAAACTAAATCCGCTATTTGCAAAACATTTAAATATATAGTTAACAAAATGAATAAATAGAAGTTATTTTCAAAATTTGTTTCGTATCCGGTTGCTACCGCGCGTGTCTCTCGATCAATAGCACTGGAGGCACAAAAATGGTATAAGCTGACACCTACCCATCGGTCATAAGGTACAATCTAAAAGTAGGCCAGGAACATTTAACCGTAGAGTGAAAACAAATATGACCCAGTACTCTATTTATATCTATAAAAAATACTGTGGGATCCACATACATAGATAGCATTATGTAATTACATTTAGTTATTATAAATGTACAATAATATAATCTAATGTAAAAAACCTATCATATTATGAAATTAATAGACTATTAAAACTTAAATTCGTGCTAATCTATATTAAATATTAATCGTAATGGGATAGATTATGAGGGATTTTGAGATAATGAATGAGGAAAGATGATTGAGGTTCCCCACGTCCAACAAGCATATTATTTGATAAATCAGTTCGGTTCCAGCATCTGAGAGTGACTCAAGTGCTTAAAAGTGACTATTGTTTTCTATATAAATTATTATTTGAATAATCAGTCTTGGTGTCATCATTTAAATTAATGTTCAAATCAGCTACCGGATAAATAGTAGTCTGATAGCGTGTAATATATTTTAATGTCATCTCTAGTAAGTATATTTAGCTATGTTTATTATTTTGTTTTCTTTGAAATGGAAATACATTATTGTTAAGAATCTAGTCTGTCTTATAAACAAAGACCGGAACTCTGGATTAGACTGTAGATCCGATTTGTTACCTAAAAAATGTTTCAACTTCGTTGATTTGTTAAAAATAGAAAGTCACTAAATTATTAGATCTTCAAATTTATAATTTTCTGTTTTTTAATGTGATGTATAACTCTACTAAAATTATACAGTTTTATTCATAATTAGACCCCAATCATTATGTAGTTATTTAAAAATTTCTTTATTTTATAAATTATTTGGTAAACCTATAATACGTAAGTTAATTAATTTGGTTTGGTTAAAATTTGTAATATTGATAAAAATAATTGTAAATGATTGGTAATAAGAATGGTAGTATATAATAGCCGTGCAATGAATGGATTAGAATATGATTCAATTCTGGTAACCGACCAATAAGAATACTTTATTGAAAAATAAAAATAATTTTGAAATCATTTATAGAAACAAATTATCTTTTTATTAAAAAAACAGTGAAATAATTACTTTCTGTAAGCATTTATACCCCCATGATTACAAAGTATTACGTAAATCCCGGATTAATAAAGATTTATATTTCATTATGAATAAAAAATATTATCTTAGTAATGATACATTAGCAATTTAAAAATCGACGATCTAGTCACAGTTTTCCAAGGAAAATTATAGAAATTATTTAGACTTTTGTTTAAAGTTATATTCAATATATTTATTTGTTAAAACGTCAGTCTGCAGAAAGATTTGTTCGAATGGTCTCGGAAGACAATATTAAAGCTTTTAATTAGGAAATTATTTTTATTGCGCATGTACGGGGAATCAAGAACAATGAAATTTTTTAAAATTCAAATTGTAAATTCCACCTTTAACTCACTTTGTGTTAAAAACAAATAGGAGTGGGATTTGTGACCGGAAATCAAGGTTTGATTAACTCAATGATGATTTCTGGATAGATAAAAAGTTTAAATAAATAATTTTAGCTAATATTGTTATTCTTGAAAAAACATGAGAAACAATTAATTTCAGTTATTTCATGAAAATAGTGAAAAACCTAAAATATTCTCAAATTATGACACATTGAAAGGTAATTCTCTACTCTAAAATTTGTTTTCCAGCATTGAGTATAATTTTGAATAATTTTTGAAAAACACTGGTTAATTTATTGGAAACATTGGAATTCGTAATCAATTTTCTTTACGAATTATTCGGAGGGGATATGAGACCCTAAACTTAATCAGATTTGCCTCCTATTTCACGTATTGGTTCGTTACATAAATACACAAGTTTTTGAATATAAGGAACATTTTAAATTAAATTTATTTCTTAACACTACACTTCATAATAAAACTATGATATTGTTTAATCTTCCCATAAATCATTAATAGATCTTTGCAGATTTTCTCATCATTAATATTAACGTACTTAAATTTTTTGGATATCATTGTATTGAGAATTAATTACAGTTTATCACCTGCTATGGTGAATATGGAAATATTTATAATTTAAATGCTAATTACTGAATTAAATATGCTGTGTAATTTACCTGGTTATGAATTTATATTAATTAACATATTTATTTAATTTTCTTCGTTTAACTAACTCTCGACAAGATTAGGTAGATAAATAGGTTGAATTAAAATCTGTGGATATTTTATGACGTTACTTAGATTGCATTAAAAAAATATTATAAACTAAACTTTACCTTATTCTTAAATAAATCAAATATAAACTTAATTCAAATAGTTTAAAACTCTTGACTTCTATTTCTTGTAAAATTTCTTTAATTTGGTGATGTTCTTCTACAGCGAAACTTTATTTATTGGCTATAAAATAATTACTTTAATGGGTCATCGATATTGTACTAATGGACTACCATAATTTATACGACTTGCAGAAATATTTAGTTTCTATTATTTGCTCAATAAATTTCTAAAACTAATTTTAATTCATTCTATTTTAGAGCCTAAAATAAAGATTAATACTGCTATATATTTTAACACAGTATCCCTACCAATTTAAGTTTTCTCTATTTTCTACTGTAATTGCTTACAGTGATATATTTCTAATTACATAAAATAAATCATTTGAGATATCTCCACCTCCGTTCGATTATGATCTTCAATTATTTAATCTTTTTAATTTCTTGAAAATCTATCTATTATAGAGTTAAATGCAAGTTTTCTATAGGTAAAGAGAAGTTAAATAGTTCTTAATTTAGTTTCCTAATCAGATCTAATTTTCTCTATCTTACCTCGTCATCGGTAAAGAAAGAATATACATTAAAACTAATCTAATTTTTAAGTTCTAGAACATTCTATTTCAGATATCTTATTTAGTCTGATTTTTCATACGTATAATATTAAAATAAACTAGTTGTTGTTTGCTAAAGATAAGTCTTGTTGACCTTAATGATATGCAGATTAACAATTGTAATAACATTTAAAGTTCATTTTTCAATCTCTCTTCCCGGCTTAAAACTGAAATCCTATTAGCCTTTCTAGCTCCGAAGTTCTGAACTATTTAAATTATTGGTCTGTTAATTTTTCTACAGCATTTGGTTTAATGTCTAATTTAGATCGACCAACATTTTACAGGACAATGTCAACTCCATGCTCTTTAAGAGTTTAACAGGAATCTAAAAAAAAGTTTCAAAATCCCACATTCATTTTCGATTTTCGATTAAAACTTTACTTTTTCAAATGTTTAATTATTTATATTTACAAATAATTAACAATTATTGAACAGAAATTGCGAATTACCTTATAATTCTCACAATTAACTATTGGCTATTGATTATTCTAAAATTGATGACTAGAATAAAATTCAATAAATATAATCCTATTCCGAATTTCCAAAAAATTTTCATAAATAATATCAGTTTAATATGTTCTAAAACAATTGTTTGTGAATTCCAGAATTAAGTTTTTTGATTGATATTAATATATACCTGATTAGTTCTTGTTACTGCCGAAGAGCTTTATGCTTATATATTGGAACTAAGATCGAAAGAGAATTTTGTTTAGATATTACTTTTATCGAACGTCATATTGAAATTAAGCAAGTAATTTATATCCTACTTTCTATCAATATTATGGACAATAAACCATTTTTAATATCATTTCAATTGAAGAGACTCACTTTATCCATATAACCCGAAAGGTTTCTTTAACAGGAACTATCAATCATTACTGTGATAAATAATGGCAGAGATTACAGAGAAATGTGAAAATACCAAAGTTTATTTACTATATTTATCCTTCTGCAAATCATTGTTCTAATTACATTTTCCTTCAGTTATTTATAAATTCAATGAGTAATTTGTGCCGTAAATTATAATAATTGTGTCCAGCCATAATTATATTCCTAGTAAACGGTTTCAAAATGAATACAGATGCTGTTCGTAGTCTCTTTATATAAAGAGATTGAATTTAAATTACACTTCCATGATAGGAAAATATACTTCTCTTTAATATTAATTTTTTATTATTAAATTAAATAATATAAATTCATATTTATTAGGATTTATAGATCCCACGTATTCTATTGGTTTTATAATCAGTCACCTACTCCATATTAAAATATTTTACTTAATTTGTCGTCAACTAAAGCCGACAAATAATTCCTGTTATTACAAAAGTAAGTATATATTAAATATTAAATTTTGGAAAGATTCTCTTATTCATGTCTTTAATATCATAAAAAAATCCTATCTATAGTGACACTTTTGAAGACGAATATTTTTTTGTATTTCGGCAATAGCTTTTTCCATTCAAGGAACTATAAAAACAGTTTCTACTAGAGTCAATTTTGTCTCAATATTAGTGAAAATGACTGAAAATTTGATATTTTTATTTTAGGTCTTGATTCCAAAATGTCTATTAACAGTGCACGTCTGTGGAAAAATATTTTTAGTTTGATTATGGATAATCTGATATTAAGGACTTTGCTCCAGAATAATCCTGAACAATTTTAAGTTAATTTATTGGGATATATGATGTGAAATAATTATTTTATATCAAAATTTATAAATGTATGTGTATAAATATATATGTAGGGATAAAAAAAGCATATCCCAATTAAATATATATGTATGCGATGATATTTTCTCTTATTAAATTTATAATATGTAATTTTTTAGCTTTGATGTTCTACTCAATGCCATATATTGATGATTTGAGAATCAATAAAAAGGCCATTCAATTATAAACATCAAAGTATATCTGTTAATTAATAAAAAAAAACTTCTTTTTAATAAAAGCACTATTATTTTGAAATAAAATATTTTATAAATTGTATTTACAAGTATATTTTCCATATCATAATGTTATGCGTGCATTTAAATAAATAGTATATAAATTATTATTTATTAATGATAAATAAAAAAAATAGAATTCATCCCATTTTTAGTTAGCCTAGTCATTAATTAATATTAAAAATGCTAAATTTTGACAAACTCTTTCTGCAAATTTGTTAACGTTGATTATTAGTTCAAATTCTATTAAAAACCTTTAATATCGGTAAGTTTTCTATAAAAAAAGTAAGATATTAAAGAAAATAAATATTCCTATGTAGTCTGTAACTGAAATAATAAATCCTCTTTTAATTTTATTAAATAAATTCTATGTTATAGACCTTCCATTAAATGATAATTAATTTCGTAACTTTTTCTTTCATTTTTAGTCTTCGTGAAGAAAAATTTAACTTTGAAAAGTTACTTCAACGAAAGTTAATCCACATTTATCTTCATTATTTAACAAATTAATGAAATTTAAGATTCATTCTTCACTGCTAAAGTACTTCTAACTTTCGAAAAATATGACTGTAATTAACTCTATCAAATACAATAACAATTGCCCAAATATCCGTTGGTCTTAAAATCACTAAAATCTCGCATCAACTATTAGAAAAAAGAAATTTGAATTATCAAAATATAATTGTGTCTTGTATATTAAAACAATTTTGATTAAACAGTATGTCCAACAATTTCTCGGTATGTTTTACTTAAATTATTTCTAAGTTTCTGAAAGTTTGTTTGGTTTCCTAATTAGAAAACTTAAAGATTTTGTCAGACATCCATCCATCTTGCAATTACCTTTTTATTGCAATATTTCGGAAGGTGCAACCTTCCATTTTCATACGTTCTATAAAACTAAATCTAAATTAAAAAAATAGTAATAAAACCAGGAAATAAAAAGTAATTATATTTATACTTTTAGTCTTTCTAAAATTTCTAACCTAATTTTTATTTCAATTAAGATATATTTTTTTTGATATTGTGTTGTGATTATCGTAAATCAGTTTTCAGACACATTTACGTTCTTATAAAATTTTAATTTGGGACTTAGCAAAAAAATAGAATTTTATATATATCTAAATCAGAGGAAAACATACTGCTAAGTTTAAATTCCATAATTATTTTTTACTCTCCCCCTAATATACATTGAATATTAATTTTATTGACAAATGTTCATTTTCCAGAGCTTCTAAGTATTCAGCAGCAAGACATGGAACAAATGTCAATACTTGAATTGAAATTGTTTAAACACTGAATCACAATTAGTAATCTAGTGAAAGCCTTCTGTTCCAGTTAGGAGCTTGTTTCAGTGATTCATTAAAGATGTTCATTCAAGAAACAAGAATATTTACTAGAATAACATTCAAACGTAAATATAAAAACTGTTACAGTTTAAACAATAGAAGTTCTCAAATGTTAATTTCTATGGATTGACTTATCATGATATTTTACTAAGTAGACTTATTACTTTCTTTGCATTACAAGTATATAAAACTATTCAATGTTCTGTCAAAAATGAAAAATAGATCTGTAAATAAGTGCATGCCAATGTATTGGTACAAAATCGAGATACCAGTTATTGATAATACAGTATTTGTTCTTTATTTTTCTAAAGTTTGTATTTTCTCTTAAATATAAATTTAAAATATCGATATTTTACAATATGCTGGCAAGAATATAATGTCGTTAGTAAACAAGATTGGTAACCTGTAAGTTTGTAAATGGCAGGTTTTTAATTAAAATTTGAAACATATAATCTAATGTATCTAATGTAATATTGATTGGTGTCATCGGAAGTTTTAAATTAAGAAAAATGTACATATACTACTAATAATTATTCTATTTATATGTAAGGTGAAATTTTTTCATTTATCAATTCGAAATTAATATGGATTTAAATAAACAGGGATTTTATTTAAGCTGAATTGGATTATTAGAAAAGTCTCCCATGAGCAATTTTCGGATCGAAGAAAACACTACATTTATGTACAACTAAGGAAGAGTTTGATCAAAATATAAATGTGCCTTGAATATTATGATTTAAATAAATTTTATTTATTAGGCAAAAATAAATAATCGTATTAATTTTAACGATTATTATTGTAATTGTTTAATACGGTGCTTCTTTACAGGGCGAAGCTCATTGTTTATCGACAAGAAATGTTCGGACCGGACGTAAGAACATCAAAAGTTTCATCTTTTAAATGTTTATTTGGGATTGATGATGATTTAGATGTGAGCGTCCAGTTGAAGATTATTATCAATGAGATGAAAAGAAGTTTCAATCTAGAAATGACACTTTAGCAAGGACAGAAATCTCCAACAATGCTATATACAATGATCATTCTTTACACAAACTAATCATATAGCTATATGTAGAAAAATTTTAAATTCACACAAGACTTGTTAAAGTCTCCCTAAGATATTAATTAAAAAGAAATGTGTTCAAAGTTTTTAAATTAACTTTTCTATATAACATTAGTGAGTCATAACTTGACATTGTTAACATTAATCACTAGAACAATCTTTAGAAGATAATAAATGTTCAACTTTGTTGTTACACCAACAACGAATGATTGTGGCGCAACACCGCGCACTTTTCCCAGAATAGGGAATCTTTCTCATAGTTCATCTTGGGAGTTTCTTGACGACGTCGGATTTGGAAGCCACCTCTTCCATCACTACACCCCATGCCGTGACCATTTCTGCTGCCTGGACCACCGCGACCTACCCGACCACGTCCTCTACCACGTGATGGGGTGTCTGAAAACTGGATATCCATTGGCAACAGAACTTTCTTGCGGCCATGTTGTTCTTCTTCCTCTTCAGAATCTTCATTCTTTTCTTCGGGAGACACTTCAACAATCTTCTTTTTGAGAATGTAAGTCTTCTTCCACTGGTTGGTGTTTTCACCCTCGCAAGTGCTTCTAGTCTTGAAGAAGGGTTTCTCTATTCTGGAGAATTTTCCATTCGTCTAATGTCGTCTGTATTTGAGATTCGTCGTACTTGACACCTTCGTCTTCTCCATTGGTGGTCTCTTTACTAGTAATTTTTCAATTTTCAGTTGATGAATCAATTTCAGTGGTATGATTAGTTTGCTCTTGTGAAATTTGATCTTTATCAGATATCAGATCCCAATAATTGGCTCCTGATTCACCTCATTTGTTGACTGCCTTTACACCAGATGTGACCATGCCACTTTGTCTGTCGTAGTCCCTCTTGCCATGTTATTCCACACCGTTACTAGCAGACGAACCACCTGTTCCTCTCCTTCCTCAACGACCACCACTGTTGAAAGATTCCCTGTTCGAAACACCACGATCGCGCATCTCTACATATCATTTTGTAAAAGTTATACCAAAGATTGTAAATAAACAGTGTCATATATAGCATTTTCTTTCATACCATTTTCAGCGAATACATTTGGTGTCTAATTTAAAATATTTTGTTAAGAGTGGACGAGAAATTTGATATAAATTTCAGATTCAGTAGATATTCCTTTTTTATAATAATCTTATAAGAATAAAATTCATATTATTAAATTAGAGTTGTTAAATTCTACTTCAATTTCCAGTGTTAATTGTTTTTCTGAATTTATGTGAAATTATTCCTTACATTGCAAAGTCTAAGTAATTGTCTTGTTTATATTTTTAAAGCTCTAGCAGAGACTAAATACTAGTTTTAGTTAAACGTTGACGAAAAATTGTAAAGAGTCGTTAGTTCTTCATTCTAAATTAGTTTAAATTGGAGAAATTAATTTCACCACATGACAAATTTATTTACAGATTACTGTATAAAGACTATAATTCAAATAATAAAACTAGCCACGTTAAGAAATATATTTTAACTGATTTCACTTTAGAAAATGGAGTTACATATTTATTTGGATATTTAAGTTATAATAATGATCTATACGACAGAGCTCAAATAAGACTATTGCGCATCAATATAGACATGAGTTTCATGTAGGATCATGTTATATTATTATTTAAGCTTAACTGGATATATATATATATATAGATTTATTTAATTCGTATGTATAGGCAGTAAAGTTATCTATATATTATTGGTAAAAGATTATATGACTTCTCGGGCACTTTAATTGTAAGTGTTTAAAACAACATCGCTATTTTTTTTTATGAATTATTTTGAAAAAATAAAAAAAATATATAATTTTGTGAATACAACATTCCAGATACATCTAAATGAGAATTAATCCTATTAACTTATAAACTACTTAAACTAAAAGCTAATAATTTAAATATAGCATATTCTCAGGTACTGTACTAACTTTTTCAGTAGCACATACTATATATTATATGTTCAGTTGTCTCGTATACTATACTAATTGATATTTTATGTAAATTTGTAACAATAAATA
>JAJNBT010008021.1:0-12383 GCA_028455955.1 Notopais sp. p TS-2021 | reverse complement strand
TTGTACCTGGTCAAGTACCATGAATAACTATTTTCATTTATACTTGATCAGCTACAATATCCAGATATTATTATTTTTTTACCATTATTATTGTATTTTTCAATAATGTTTTGAATACCGGTATGTTAAAATACATGTTGGTGAAAAATTGTCCCTGCATGCATGAATGTGATGAGCATGATGTTTGAAACGCGTTCAAAATAAGTTTTTGGCTAATGCTGTCGAAATTGTAGGTTGTTATCTTCAGTATAATTACAATTACACATAAACCATGAATGCGATTCTAATTCCTGTAATTATTTTTTAGATTGCCGGATATAGACATATAGACGAGAAATAAATGGTTTAAATAATTTATCACAGGAAAATTTGTATTTAATGCAAAATTATAAAACAAATTCGAAATATTTTAAAAAACATCTTGAATACAGTATATTTTTAGACACTAATGATTCATATCTTTCAAATTGTATATTGCTTTATAATCAGATTATTTTAAATTGAATGTAATAAGAATGTAATCTAGTCAATTAGAAACTAAAATAGACGACTTTTCATTATAAAAAATAGTACGTAAAGAGTCAACAATTTTTATATTTAAATGACTTGATTAGTGCCTCAATTTACCAGTAGGTGATGAATAGATTCCGAGATTTAAAAAATATTATCTCAAAGAGAGTTTTCACCAAATCAACAGTACAGTATACACAAATGAACCAGCAGCGTCTATTTGTCTGCATGTGCCTATATTATGTTCCGTACTTCAACAGGCACATTAGATACAATTCACCTAATTATTGCATTTTATAGGTAAAATTTTATATTAATATAAAATTGATTAATTACGTTCTGAATAAACTGTATATGCTAAAAGTTAACAAACAGTTAATAATAATAAATTGACATTTTCATGTTTTTGTTTCAAAGAATTTTTAAACAAATCTGTCAAAAATAGGTTATTTGTTCACTAAAATCATACTTTTGATGTAAGCTAATAATATTGCTGATATATATAATGTGTGCTATCCTATACTTGTAATATATATATTTACGCCTGTAATATAATCAACGAAATATATATACAGTGTATAAATAAACAAGTAATATGAAACCCTTCACGAAGTTTAGGGTTGTTAAAATGGTATCAGTACAATATTGTCCAAATACAATATTCTTAACGAAGGAAGGATATAAATATTAGGTTTAGTTAGGCTTGGTTAGGTTAGACATGTTAGGTTAGATTATAAAGGTGATTATTTCATTATTATTTAATATTAAGTAAATAAATTTCCCTCCTCAGGAATATTGTATTCGGGGTATATTGTTCCAAGAGAATATTGACCTCCAGTAATATTTTCCTGAGTATATTGTCTAGAGGGAATTGTCCAAGGTTGGATATTTTCTTCCGAGGTATAGAACCTAATAAATTACAAAAATGGTTCATTATCGACTAACAGATATAATTAGTCCTAAATTATGTTATCTCCTTTCATTAATAAAGAAAATGTTTATATATACTCGTATATATCTGGTCGTAAAATTGTAAATCTATCGCGAATAGTCAATAGTCGACATCCACGAATCACTAGTTTTAAATATTGCCCTTCTATTATAGCGCTTCCTGGTAAACCTATAAAAGCTTTTAATGATTATCTGCCAGATGAATTTCTTCTATCAAGAAGGGATAACTGTAACAAGTACAAACAATTATTTATTTATGATGCGTTTACTCTAGATTTAGTTACTCATTATCAAAAAAAATAGCTTTGCTTGTAAGGTTTCTTTTAACCGACTGAGTGATTGAAAACAACTAAGGTTTAAATTACGATATAACCTTTATCGTGTGTCATCTATCTTAAAGTGATGTTAGGTACATTGTTTTAAAATATGTTTTATAGATTCAGCGTCATTGATATTCGTAAACCTAATTGTTTTTCAATATATTTTCTATCATATGTAATCATCCATATATAAAAATTGGCGTTTGAGCATGCGGTTTTTATCTAATCGGATATCTATCGAAATAAAAATGGCTTTATCGGCGGAAACAACCTTTAAACAAAGGATATTTTTTATAAACAGTTTTGTTAACAGATTTTAAAATTCCGTACCAGTTTAGATTGTTTTGTAATATTTAATAATAAACTAAATGATTCTAGTGAACCATTTAATATAACATTGATGTGTAATATTTAATAATAAACTAAATATTTATCAAGAATAGAATTATAGAACCTTGCTCTAAATACGATTTTATTACCAGAATATATACACCCTGTATGTAAATCACTCACCGTAGTTGATACGTAATAGTTGCCAGAATCATTTGATTTAATGATTTTTGTAAACATTCAATAAACCGAACAGAAATTTCAATTATAATATAGTTTTTTCAACATTGTTCTCCTTTGAAGCTTGACATGTTTTTTCAATGTTTATAAACTGAATATCAAAATTAAATAGGTGAATATTTTAAATACCATATGGAGAGACAAAATCGATTTAAATATTGCCTAGTCGTTTATGTCAGAACAAACAAGAGGAAGAGATTTAAATTTCCTACCTTTTACGATCTTGAAAAACCTCGTTTACTCTGTTTTTATGGACTAAAACGGAAAACTCATCATAATAAAAGTGTTTTAGTTGAACCTCGTCTGAGTTCAGACGATTTTAAACTAATAAACAAAAAGGCTCACCAAGTTTCTTAATTAACTGTTTCCGAAAATTAAACAATAATACATTTTTAAGAACGAATCTTTTGAACGAATTATTTACGTTTTACAAAAGGATTTTACAATTACACTTTATTAATTAATTAACACATTGTTTTAAGATTAATAATTGATCTAATTTTTCTATTTTCTATAATAACAAAGATAATATTTAATATAAATTAATATAATCCGTTTTATAAGTTGTAATTTCAAAGACGACACTACAATCATTAAACGTGGTAGGATAATTATAAAACTTAAGGGTAAATATAGCAAGTTCAAAGTTATCGATAGATGATAATAAACAAATAAATCACCACTTACTTGAATGCGACTGAGACAAGCTGACTTTTATCTTAGTCTGTAATTTGTATGCAGAATTGTTAAAGTTCATTAATTAATCATTCATTACCACAAGTTCATTGTTCGAGGCTTATTTGATATTTTGAATGAAGATAATTGAACCTTTAGGCGAAGGTAAATTAGACATATTGCTTTATTCTACCGTCTTCACGTTTCTATGCCTATTATTCTAAGAGTAAATATTCTCATTGGCCGTATGAAATACATTATTAAGGAATTATATTAGTCTTTAATAGCTTTACTGTTCATTGTTTCATATGATCGCTCTGTAAAGATTATATTTTTAACTTAATCCAATGCCAAATATGCTTATGTTAATTTAAATAAAAATATATTTTAGCCTAGTTTTTACGTTTGTTACAGACGTTTACTGCACAAGAAAAAGCTGAGCTTGTTAAATAGTTTTTCGAATGGAAATGCACCTAATAAAAATAGTAGCATCGTGGGTGAAAACTTTTGTAGAAACTGGATCGATCTTTTTTCAAATTTCGATTTTGTACTTTGAATCTTACATCTGTACTTGTTTTATTTTGCATTTTATTTTATTTTTCCAGGATCCAAAATAAAAAAGTTATTGACATTGCTTTTGATATACATTCTTTTACAGACACCCTCATGCTGGACTAGGGTTTATCTTTTAATTTATTTTATTCTTTTTCCTGACATTAGTTACATAATTTCACTCAAAAAATGCAAATTTTAGAGCAATCAAAAACATGGATATCATTTAACAATCGTTTCAATTCTAGGAGCAATCATGCATGTAAATTAGAGCGCATGAATAATGTATTGAATTGTTAATAAAAAGGAACGACAATAAAGTAAAAAAATTGTTTTTTAATTGATTCAAATTAACTACGATACTGATTTTAAAGAAACCTTTAGAAATAAAATTATAGAAGCATGGGAAAAAAGTTTGTATTTACAAGATGACTTTATTTAAAAAATAAAAAAATTACAGGTGTTCATTTTTTTTACAGATACAAACAGTGTAATCCATTATTATTTCGTCATGTAACATAATATTTATCGATTTATTCAATTCTCTTCTTTCATTTTCATTATTATTTATTCTACCAGTTTTAACTTTTGAACTTTTTAATTTTTAATCTTCAACGTAGATACTATACGTTCGAAAAGTTAGTCCCTATACAGTAACAATAAATAATTTTTATAACATAAACTATCTGGTTCTGCTCTCTAGATCACAAAATATATTTTCATATTACCGCCAAGTTAAATCTAAAATTTAAGTAGAATTTTACTTTCGTTTTATAAATCTTATTGACTTGCTAGATTTAATTGTATCAATATCACTTTCAAACAATTGTCAATATTATATTCATGTACTTGCAATGAATTTATTTCATTTTATTTAAAATAACTTGTTAATAATTTAACGAGCCATTTCATATTTGTTTTTGTTTAATTTGCATAATTAAAAACTTTTTTTATTTTATTTAGGACTATTTATTGCAAGTGAAAATGAATACAGTTATAAACAATTTTAATAAATTGTCGCTAAACATTGGCAAAACTAAATGTATGGTAGGACACAATTGGCTCATCTACCATGATTTTATTGTAACAATCTCTAACATGATATATTGTAGAAAGATTTTGCAACGAACAGAATTCGACAATCGTTTAGCAGGAATTACATATATATATAATTACTAAATTGTTCATTGTTGATGGTGTTTTTTTCATATGTACTTAGTACTATTCAATACGGGATCACTGTATGAGGCGGAGTGTTATAGGTCAAAAAACGTATAAAGTATCCCAATTTATGCACAAAATATAAAGTTCTAATTGATGTTTGTTTTTTATATAATAATCAGTTGTTGAATGTGGAAGGTCGACATGATTGTGTTATAATTTCACGAAAGAAAAATAATTGAACCCTAATATCACAATAAATATTAAAACCTTAACTTTACAAATATAAAGTTTGTTTCTACAATTTCGTTATAATAAAATACGATTACCACAACAAATCCAACATTTTCGTGAAATTCCCGGTAGAGAGTAATTTATTTTCGTAACTTAATAAAACAACTATGTATATATATTCTGAAAAAAGTGTATTACAAAATTTGCGCTGAAGCTGAATACTCTCTATATAAATCCTCTTTGACTTGCGTGTCCAATTTATATAATGATGGTACATAAGAATATCCAATTCGTTACATACGTCATGATTATTATGAATGTGCGAAAGAAAATGTAAATATCTTTTTAATAGACTTATTAAGCCCCCTACGCCAGCATTACAATATATATGGACAAACTGGGATTTAAATACTGTAAAAAACGCTTTTTCATCAAATTTCCTTATCAACATACGTATTAAAAATTCCATATTTTTTATTATTCGCCATAATTATATCATTTGAATTACTAAGATATTCGTCTATGCTAAAACATAAGTCAGTGTAGTTTAACAAGAAATTATTTGTAAAACATTTTTGTTGTAATTGATGTCCAATTTTGTCTTTATTAATTTGACTTGAATCTTTTCAAGTTCTCTAAAACATTGTTCAGTTTCCTCAAGATTATAAAACCTTAAACTAAACAATGTTTTAAGGAACTTGAAAAGATTCAAGTAAAACTAACAAATAAAAAATGGGACATCAATTCCAACAAGAAATGTATTAAAACCTAAGTATAAGGTACTTTCCAATACAAATTTGATTTTTTTTCTTTATAATATAAATTATGTTTGAGTGGACATTCTAAATAGTTTTATTTCTACTTAGAATCATGCAAACTGATTAATTTGTAATGCATCTACAATTTATGCAAGTAAAGTAATGTCATCTCTGCATACATTAATACAGTACAATAATTATCTTAAAATTTAATTTACAACAATAAATTTACGAATGACATATATCGTCAAACATTATATTATTGAATCTATATTATTTTGTTAAATGCTTGTTTTATTTTGCTTATTCTGTTTTTGATATATGAAAACAATAATCATATTATATGGGTTCAGTAAAAAAAATTCAGTTTCACAGAAAAAAGAATCTATACAACATTGAATGATTCGATGTTTTAAAAACAGGAATTTTATAAATATTTGTATTTTTAAATAAATAAGATAAAAAATGCCATTGGCACAAGACATATGTATTAAATTCATTATGTTCCTATAGAATTATCTAGATTGTAAATTATTCACTTTGTATATTATTCAATTTAAAGGTTTGTGATCATCATTCTGATATTAAAGATGTGGGTAAATAAATCAGACTGGGTCTTATAGGCCCGGATATGCGTTTATGAGCAAGAATTGTTTACCATTAGTTCGATAGTACCCTCATAAAGATAGGAATAAAACCCTTATGGGATTCGAATCGTCTTACGTCTATAAAATTGAAAGGGTCCATTCTATAATACCGATTTATTTCTAACAGCCTAAAGATGATGCAACGCTCTTGTTTTTCTATACGAAAATGCACCCTTAAAAGCAATTTTATAGATTAATATCAACACATAATGGTCCAGATAACATTTTATTGTAGGTTAAATAATACCAACTCAAAAGGACCATAAAAGTAACAATATATGATGTTCAAAACGTCTTTAATAACCATTCGAATATGTTCTTATTTTCACATGAATTCGATTATTTTGATACTAAATGAACACTATTTGGCATTACAATTTCTTGCATTAAAAAAAACTTATTTTAAGACGTTGCAAGATTACTAGGAAAAAATCATTACAACTTAGCAAACAGAAAAGCACTTCTTTCTATATCAGATGCGGCTCGACAAATTTAGTTCAGTTAGAAACAACTTAAGAAACAGAAGTTATAATTCTAAAAGTTTGTCTATTATTTATTTTACTTTAAAAAAATATTACTTAATGAACTTTATTTAAAAAATATAAAATTGTACTGTACGTCTCTCGCTCTCCATTCGTTCTCATTAATATACAATCTGAAACAATTGGATTAAATCTATAAAATGTGAATTTTGTGTATCGGAATAAAGAATATATACTTATCCATTGGTGTTAGTCAGAAATTGAAGGCACTCTATTGGTGGTGATCCTTTTGTTTAAGATATATCGTTACCGATTGGTTATATATTATATATTGCATCCGAACCTATACGCTTTATATATCTTGACTCAAGTTTTGAGTCAGATGAAAATAAAATAACAGTCATAATTATAGTTCTAGATTTATAAAAGCAAAAATAATTTGTCATTTAGAAATCTTGAAAAATTGTAAAACAAAAACCTAATAAAACAAGAAAGAATTAAAATTTATTAATATTCATATTAGATGGTTGTTTCAAGTATATAACATAACAATAAACGCTTTTTTGACTGTAAAAGACAACATACTGTATTTATTATCCATTAACAATTCCTACTTTGAATAATAAAATATATTTATTCCACAATGTTTTCTAATGTTTTTATAGCCATAACAACTTCCGCAAATGTTCGACGACAATGTTTTATATTCTTTTTTATATTTTGGAGTCAATTTTTAATAAAAATTCTTATCAAATATTCGCTGGAATATATTATTCTCATCACGTGAACCCACTATTGATTTTTTCTTTTTCAAATTCGCACTTCTAAAAACTATAATTCATAAATTCAAATACTGCACTATTCCTTTTATTATTTCTAATACGTAAATCAAACTTTCCGTATTATATTTTTTTTAAATAGATGCAATTTGCTATCATGTATATGCTTCTTCCAAAATTCATTTAGGAAGATTTTTGATTGAATTAAAAATAAAAGGATGACGTACCTTAAACAGTCTCAATATATTTGCCACCATGACCGACACTGACGAGGAAGCAGCACCTATGACACCAACGACAGGTTTTGGTGGATCGTACATTGGTTCCTTCCCATTTTCGCACTTGAATGCCGACACATCCTGCAATACAAAAAATATCATTAACTATTTACCTTTTCAGTTACCGTTTTCGTAGAAATTATTTCTGAGAAATATCATCGGAAAGGCAACATAATTCCAGATATGTAAATAAGCAACTTTGTATTTCATGTATTACTTCGGTCAACTAACAGAACACTTTCCGAACTTTTTGACTTTGCATTTTTTTAATACTTGTAGTAATACAAAGTAGCTTATTTGAAATCGAAGAGAAATAAAAATGACAACAGTTAAGCAGTATATACATATAAAAATTCATATCGAAGATCCCGAGTTCGAACCCCTCCAAAGGGTCATCTCATTGACTTTGAAATAAATCTACTCGGGTATGATATAAGCCAAAATGAACATGTTCTGGAAACCCACAAAATTCATTGTCAGTTATTTTCACTTTATTAAAATTTTAGCACTAATTACAAAATGAAAAGGTAACAAATTTACAGAGAAATTAAGAAATAATTTTACGGATAGTAGAATTGTCAGGGTAACTTAAAGGGGCTTCGTATAAGAAACTCCTTTCCGACAATGCATCGACGCAAACTTTTATATTCACTGAGGGTCACCAAGTACATCGGTACGGAATACTTCGCTACCTGGACTATTTGGAACCGGATAGTTCGATACTTAACAGTTCAGGAGTGGGCAGTTTGGTCCAGATAATTTTTTTATTTAGTTTATATAAGTATCTATTTGTTCACTAAACAACATATGTATGTTTTATTTAGTTTCATTCTATATACATAGATAATGTGCGAGTATTTTATTAAATTATACAATATCTTTATTTTAAAGTTAGGTTTAGCCGTTAGATCATGATAGTCACTCAGCTCTTTAAGTCTAAAATCGTAGAAGATTATTAGGTTAGTTTAGTTTGAATATAGATTTAAAGTCACTCTTCTTATGATTTCAACTAGAATTGTGTTCAGTCGCTTAATCTAAACTAATCTAAACTGACCAAAACTAACCTACACTATTCTAAACTAATTAACCTTAACTATATCCTATACTAATATAATCTGAAAGTCTAAACTAAGTGTTTTTTGTTCAAGGAACTTTTGTCCGTACTCCATTTAGTTTAGATTAGGTTGGCTTATATTAGATTATAATATATAAACTATCATATACTGTGTCCTTTAAGTTTGTAACTATTCAACTTTATATAACTAAATCATTAGGAGAAGCGTGATTATCTCCACCAACTAGTTTTACACTTAAAATTATTATGACATTTACTAATGCCTGTGATTTTTATGACAATCTATTTTAGCAATTCTACAATGTATTTAGCTTATGTTTCGTATAACAGAATTTTAAGTCATATGTTAAATTTCTGTGGTCGTTTGTAGTTTTTCTCTAAATGAAGCATGATGAATCTTATAAAACAATTTCTTTTCTTCTAAATTTATTTCTAGTCTAAACGGCCCCCATAAGATTTAAAGTCTCTCTTCAGCGAATCCACTCAGAAAAAATGTAGTTTGTCAAATTGCTCAAAATAAATTGATTCCAGGACTTCTCACCCTCGGACGTTTTATCCTCTGACTTAACACCTACTAGAATGTAATTTATAAATCTAATATTATAATACAAACTTATATTTAAATTACAAACTAACCTAACCTACAATAACCTTTAAGAACGTTATCTAATATAATATAACATAACATATATATATATATGCATAAAAAATGTAGTAGGTGAAAAGTTCGGTTACCAAATAAACTATAAATCGATCGGGACTGAAGTGTCTGTGAACCTTTTCTGAGAAGATCTACTATATTTATAACCTATTTTTAATTTCAAATATCACAAATGAGTTCATCAATCAAGTAAAAAAGTAAGAACTCAGAATTCCCCTTTGACTAACTCCATTTTTAAGAACTATAAAAATATAGCTATTTGCTCAATTAATTGGTTGGTTGTAGGTTACCAGTTTCTCATGAATTCAAAATTTTTTCACTAAATCCTTTTCTTTTTAATATTCCAAAACGTTTATTATGTTTTACTTTGTCAAATGCATTTAACTAATCTAAAAAGGATACGTAGATTTTATTTCCCATATTATTCAGAAAGATATATTTTAGAAGTTGGAGTCTACCTGAGTATAGAACATTCTTCTTTAAGCCGAACTGCGATAGAACTTTCAACATTTATTCATATACTAATCTCTAAACAATTTTGACATCATATTTGAAAAATTATCAGCCAATATTATCGGAAGTTTTGTAAGATACCAAAATAATCATAGAATATCGAGAGTATATTCCAAAAAAATATATTTTTAATTGACAGAATTATGACTAATCGGATATCATATTAACCATGAAATAAATATTCCTATTTCAGACTTGACATTCTCTCTATTAATCCTATTACAATATTGTTAATTTTTATCCCGGTATTCAGAAATGCGAAAATATTGTAGAATTTAATATCCTAAAAACTATTAATAGATATCGTCTGGTTACTATATAATCAATCTTTCCAGTTGCATGTGATAAGTTTTCTCATGCAAGAAAAAACTCATACTAAAAACATTTTGTGTTTTTAGCTTTATTATAATAATAGAAACAATTTTTGAATTGCCATTGTTTGATTTACTAAATTTCATCTAGGAATTATCTTGAACAATTGTTTGAAGATTAATTTGCAATATATTATCTATCTTTATGATACTGTGTTCGCAATAATTTGATATTATTTGAGATATATAATTACCCGTTGACTATATAGTACATATCATTGAAATTTTATATTTTCCAGAATTTAAAATAGCTCTATGCTATATGGAGGAATAGTTTTGCATTAGCTAGTCCGCTCACTCATAATGATGATAAATTTGTTTGAATCATATCTCTTGAGAGAAAATTTGTAAATTATCTTAATAAATAATGATGATTGATAACAAATTTAGTCTCTAATGAAAATTGATTACATTCCCTATTATGTAGCTACTTGGAATTTAAAATGGAATTCTATACCAAAGATGTGGTATGGTATCCGGAAAGAATGTACCAAAAGGAATGTCAATATGATATATATATATAGTATTATTTAATCCATTCTTTTCTGTATATCATCATATTTTATTTTGAATTTTAATCACTGACTAAAATTCTATGCTAATCTTCTAAATAAATTAGGAAATGACGGATTAATTTACATTTAATACTTCATTATCATATATTAATTTATCATATATTAATTTCTCACTATTCCAATCATTTTCTTTCATCACTGACCATAATAAATATTACATAAGACGGATACAAATGTGACCAATTTATGACAGAAAATCTCTAAATTGGCCTTTAAAACAGACAAGATTTTCATTATATAATGAAGGTTGATATACGACTCTTTAGGCTCCTAAATCCACGAGAAACGGATAAAAATAAACAAACGGAACACAACTCTTCCTAATTGTTCAAAGTAGAAATGTGACACAGACCAAAAACTCTTTATATTTTATACAATTACAAGGGAGAACCAGTGTTCTAAGCATGTTTTTATTTGTGTATCATTACAACTTGCATTATTAAAACGTAAAATAAGACTTTAACTCTCAAATTAAATACAAACTTTGGAACTGGTTTTGTAAATATCAGAATGTAAGAACTTGTTGAAAATATTTTATTTTATAGAATTTCCCGCTTTATCATTGTAATTAACAATGGTTAATAAGTCATTTAATCCGAGCTTATCAGCTTTAGCAACAGTTTTAATGATTAAAATTCTTCTTTAATGTTATAGTTACAAGGTATATTTGTTTGTGTTGATTCTGTATAAGATCTTATACAACTATTCATTCTTACTTGGTTATAAACATGACAATAATTTTTTGTTTGTGACTGTCACTTAAATTCTGTCGTTTTATTTATTTCCGTATGAGACTATCAAGATATTTATTTTTTATAGACGCTCATAAAAAATCTCTTCAATAGCATTAAATAAATATACTATACATATCAAAGGAAGGTTTTACAGCCATCAGATGATGTGTAATGGAATTAATAATCTGGAACAAAGAGGAACCTGAGAATTCTTTATAAGAGGCAGATGAAAATCCTCTCGAGAGGAGGTCGCACATTCCATTATTCAAATGCACGAAATTAGATTATGTCTCGCGTAACTAGAGCTTCATTATAGACATAGATGTTGAAATATAATGACCACTTATCTGGATTGTGATGTCTTGATCTTATATAAGATTGTAAAACTGAATAACTAAAAGCACGCTTGTTTGTATTTCAACTTACACCAGAACATTAATAATACAAAATAAGTCAAATTTTTTTACTTAACAATCATAATCTTTTTTCAACGAAGGTCGTGTCACCTTTTCTCTTTCTCCCTCTCTCTTCTTCTTT
>JAJNBT010007839.1:0-11049 GCA_028455955.1 Notopais sp. p TS-2021 | reverse complement strand
AAATTAATTCTAAAGAGATTAATTAATTTTTGTTATTTATTAATTCGTTCATGAGAATATGTTTAAATGATACATTAAAAAGGTAAGAATTAATATATATTAATTTAAATGTGGAAATACTGTTCACAAAATCAGTTACCGTAATAAAATTCACAATTTTCTACTAGAGAGTTAATTTATCTACTAGATTTTCCGAGTAGAAGCAAATTAACTGCATTTAATGATCAAAGAAACCCAACGGCACATAGGGAGAAAAAATCTAGCCTAGAATAATTTGCTTTCAAAACTCGAGTATAGGGATATCTATAGCAACTGATATAAATCAGTAAATATCCAAGCTTCGTATAGCATTCGTACCGATATTTACCGACCAATAGGGAGACTCGATTTGAAGATGAAGCTACTGAACATACAGGGTCCAAAGAGGTCTGCTTAAATTAAGTTATACAATTCATAACGAAATGTGGAAAATATGAAGAAGAGAGGCAGGATATCTACCTCTCAACTGAAGCTTACAAAAGGTTTGTGTAGATCCTTAATGGCTTATGATGAAAAATTTCACTTCAGAGCGAGATTTTAGGAACAGATTTATTACAGCGAAGATTTTAAACGCGCTAAATATATTTCGGAGGAGATTCAGACGCTAATCATTTAAATTTCAGGCGATCGTTGTAAAAAACGTCGACTGATTTTTTTATTTATAAGTAAAATTTTCTATACATTGATATGAAACTAATTTATATTTAGGTTTAGATGTATTTTTGATAGAAATAAATTGCAGTCGTTGTAGATATTCAAACGTATTTTGGACGGGAGTTATGCGAAATCGTATCCCCTATATAGCCTATACCACTATATATAAAATAAAGAGTCCTCCTAATTCAAGTGAGATCTCATTTTGAATAAATAAACAGATGCATGATAATAAATTAAATGTAATCAGGTAGAAGGATTCCTTCTCAAGAGACGAGTAATCTAAACTCTTGGATTTGGATCAAGAGCAAAAGCTAATTTAGTTCTTGATCTTCGCTGTCATCAACGTGTCTGATTTCCCGCCCAAATTATCGTCAACATCGCGACGCGATATTTACCGCTCGGCTGAACAAAATTTCAACGTAAATTAAAGTGTATGAAAACCGCAGATATTTTGAGTTATACAGTATATAAACAATAATTAAAAATACGATATTAATTATCCAGTTATTAATTTATATTCGCATATCTATATGAAACTAACTTCTGACGTATTTAATCGAATAAATTGTGTCCATATTGAATAAAATCTACATTAAAATTTGACAGGCTATATATCTTTGTTTTTACCATTTAGGTAGCGAAGGAAGTAACACGCATTGAAGACGTTTGAATATACGCTTAAACTAAATATAGTCAGTCTTAAACCGACGAACAAGCAAAAGATAAATTTTGCCCTCTGTAGAGACTATAATTCTACTGGACGGGTAAAGGCCAGAATGAAAGTCCCTTGACAACATCAATCTGCATTGCAAATAAGCTCGGCGGAAGAGGGCCACGCCAGCTCGGATAGAAAGAATTGCACATAAATTCAAACAGTAATTTTCGGTTGCCACTTAAAAACAACATTAATGAGCTCTAAAACATCGATACGAAGCTTTAAAAAAACGATTACATTCGGAAAAATATGTAAATAGTTGTGAGAATCACTCTAAATGGATTTACGGATTAAATAATTCATTATACGAACACTACATAAGTCATGCAATATGTACGATTGAATATTAACAAAGGGTGGTTTGGTGCCATATTTCTCGAATAAAAACCACGTGCAGGATAAAGCAGGAATCTAGTATGCATAAGGTGCTCTCATTCCGGTGCCGAGAGGTGACCAGGTGAAGTGAGCCTGGTTTACCTGTTAATTGAGGATACAGAGGGAACGTTATCCTGAGAACAAACGCCTTCGGCCAATAGTCGATCGCGTATTTCCCAGGCGAACATGGTTGGGTTTTCTCTCTTGTACTTGGCGATAGCATCAACTACGACGGGCGTCGCTACCTTGGGTTTGGAGCCTCCGATCACGCCCGCTTTGTAGCTGCCCGTTTCGTAATATCTAGAAGAAGAAGAAGAAACAAACGTGAAAAAAGGCCATCATTGCTAACCTGTTTATACTCGAGACGGAAGGGACTGATTCTTGATCGCAAACACCGTCAGCGAGAAGTCGTTCCCTTATTTCCCAAGCAAACATGGTTGGATTTTGGATCTTGTAGTTGGCAATGGTATCTACTACAGCGGGTGTGGCAACTTTGGGCTTCGAACCTCCGATCACACCCGGTCTAATAGAACCTGTTTCATAATACCTGTAAATGAAATTCATCTCAATGACCTACCTATAATCGATCTAATAATCTATAGATTGATTCATTCTCGCACTCAAACAAACAGACTAATTTATTTCAAAACTTTCCCACCTTTTATTCACCCATCAAAATCGGAAGCGAGAATAATCCACCGTACAGACACAGACTCTTCTAGCTTTTAAATAAATACAATAGCGTTAAAGAAGAAAACATTTTCATACTGATTCTGTAAAGTTTCTACGAGATTTTTTTCAACCTAGAAAACAATGAGTTTCCCCTTAGATCAGGTAGTCTCCATTTTCTTTCAGAGGGGAAACAAATTTTTTCTTCACATACGACTCTCCCTCAAAATCTCAATTTATCTCAATGGTTTCTCTCTCGGCTCTCTAATAACTGTGTCCACTTAGCTCGCAATATCCGCATTCTTTGATTTCAGTCTTAAATCGGCCTTTGGATAAGCATGCAATAATTACCTGCTTCACGAACACCTGATAAAATAATAAACCTATTGCCTAAATGCCATCTAGTAATACAAATTATCTAGCTGAACTTTTACTTTAAATTGGCGTACAACAATAAACAGAAAATTCTATGTTATATTATTTATTTTTAAGTAGAGAGGATTTATAAACTATTAATTTTATATTTATTTCTATAGTATCATATTTTTGTTACTCAAATTTAATTCTATTTTTTTGTTCTTTGTTCTTTTTATCTCATCTCTGTTATTTCCAGTAATTACTTTACGTATTTTCGTTAACTGTTCCATTGAGTTGATCATTATATTTACATTAATCGACCCTAGAGCATTTTTCTCAGAAGCTGATGAATTTAAATGAAGCCAAATTAACTTATATATGTGAGGGTAAAACACTTTATATTATTCACTGAGGGTGTTTTTTTAAGTGTAAGAACACGTGCTCTACTGAAAGTGTATTCCATTAAAGGAATCTTGGAAGGTCTTTCTGGTAAATATCAAAACTCCGCCTCTGAGGTGACTGTTTGATTGGATTATGCAGATGAAGAGAAACACATGGTTAGGGACATTTCCCGCCAGAAACAAGGGGAGAGATGAGCGTTTAGTTCACAATTTCTTTCGTACACACAGAAATTTGCAGACATGTACGTTTTTTATACTTATTAAATGTTTAAACGTAGAATTTGGATTAAGGCATTTATACTTAAATATGATTTTATATTGTGAGTTTATTAATTGTAACATGATATATATATATATTTCAAACTAAATTAGTAATAATAAAATATATATTTTAATATATTAATTCAGTAATTTAATACAAAGTTACACAAAAATACTGTCCTTGACTTTCTATTGTACTTCTGTAAATGAATAAAGTATTCACAGTTTATCAATTTCTATTGTATACACTTCAGTAACTGAAGACCGTGTAAACACTTTATTGTATACTTAATTTAATAAAAAAGTAAACAATCACTTTTTTTATAACACTGTATATTTCTAAACAAGTGTAAAACTTTATGATAAATCAAAAGACTACTACGCAAGGGATGAAGAGGGCTTTAAAGGGGTAATTCGGTTTAGGAAACCTTCCAAATATGGGCTCGACTTTCAAATGGCGTTCACTGATGCACAGTGTATATCTGCCATAATGATAATGTGATATAATGGAAATAACACAGTTTAACGATACAATTTATACAGTTGAGGATTTTTATGTTTTTAATCACGTTTAGATAGTTTTAGGAATGATTTTAAATGCACGTTTTATTTATTGTCTGAATGGTGTAAGTTTAAAGGTCTGAATTATCGACAATTTGTTTGTTTGTTATATTCAAAAGTAATGTATCTCTATATTTAAAAGTATTCTATCTCTATATTCAAAAGTATTGTATTGTATTTTTATATACAAAACTATTGCATCAATACAAATTTATTACAGTAGATCTATAAACAAAAATATCTAATCTATATAAAAATATTGCACCTCGATACAAAAAGGACAATATTTGTTTACGAAAGTAGTGACAAAACAAGAAGCCATTATAATATTTAAACTAATAAAAATAAACATAAAAAATATTAAAGAAAACTTAACTCGTATAAAACTTTTGATATTAAATGCGAAGACAACAAAAATATGTAAAAAAAACTATCGAATTTGAAAAGCAAGAAAAAAATTCAACTTTTTCCAATATGAGGTTATCTTTTTCTGTTGAAAAACTACAAACGAACGATTTAATATTCTTGGCTTAAGTTATAAATAAGTTTTCTTTGGCATTAAGTTTGATAGCTTTTGAAAATTCCAATAAGGAAATGGTGCAGTAACATTTTATTGAAAAGCCAACGGAAATAATGACTTATATGTGCATGTTTAAAGTAGGAGATTGAACAGTTGTATATGTACATGAAAATAGTTATTTTTGAATATAACTAATAGTTATAAAGTTGTATATTGAAAATAATGTACATATTAATCATAATTCTAATACATTAATATCACAATTATGTATATTTTACTGATTTTATCTTATATATATATATAGCTATTAGCTAATAAATATATAGTAAATAAATGTATAATATTATATTATTTGCTGATACATAAAAATTGCAGTACATTACCGGTACCAATGGACAAGTATTGGTAAGAATATCGAAATATACTTTCGCATATGAGATTATATATATGATTTAAAATCAAATAAACTTTCTTGCTAAATATTGTATTAGGTTTAAATATTATTTAAACCAAATTTATTTAATGTTTAGATAGTTAATTTATATAGATTTCGTATGCATAAAAATATTGAGAAAAAAGTAAGTTTCCAAAATAGATTTTGCGAAGAAGTGATTTTTGAAGTTGTCAGATTGAGATTTTAGAGTAGCGTATCAAGATTTTCCGTGGATCAAGGTATTAAAAAGCGTGGAGTGAAAAAACAAACAAAATGGCAGAAAGAAGAGTCTTGTACCTTCGACTAGATTGCTATAAGGGTCTCCTTGTAGTCGTTTGAGGATTTCTGACACTGGTCTATAAATCCTTGAGCATATTCCAAGATCAACTTTTACTTGGAGGAGATATTGGGTAGGCGGGCCCTCAAAATAGAGAGACAAGGAGATACAACTAGAGAGAGAGAGTAAGTTCCCCCTCACCAAATTCCCATTCCAAGTTTGAAAACATTCCAAGCCACTGTATTATCGCGACGTGATCCTTAAGGCCTGATGGCTTAAAGGCTATTTTAGCCAGACTCGATTTAAAACTCAATTTAAAGCACTGTTCCGTCTCTATATGCAAGTATTTTCATGGGAATTTGGGGATTGCGAGAGCCAAATAAACAGGATTGAGTAGGATGAAAGCGAGTTAAAGGAAGAATCTAAGGTTGAATGGCAGGTCGTTCAAAAACTCCCAGACATTTTAGCAGTTTAAGCCTAAAAAAGCCTTAAATTCTTTTATCAATTCTTAAAGATATTCCGGTTCGTACATATAATACAGTAGGAGCTCGGTGGATTTCAAGTGCTTGTAGCTCTAAGTAGCAATTTACGGTCTCATTATTAGCTCATTAACATTGTAAATTGGGATGGGGGGGATGAGACCCCCCATTTAAAAGCTCAAGGTTATGATCTTTTGCACAACTACATATTTATATGTGAATCATTATGCAAATCAAACCAGCAATTTTATAGTTGGGTGTCATTCTATATATATATTACAAAAGAAATTTGCAAGAATAATTATAAACCTTTTCTAAAATCCTCTTATTATAAATATTGTATTCAAATTTGGTATTAATTTGGCTACTATTTGGAATAAAAATTAAATATTTATACATTAATGTATATAAGGAATCATTTAATAGTTAGATATATAAGAAGCGCGTTGAGCTGTGATTCACGGTCGACTAAGAAACTAGATCGCATATCATAAGAAACAAAAATTACACGACATAGGAATGCTTTTGATGGTGGCCGCTATGCTGTCACACGACGTAACTTATGTCATTTCTATACAATAAGAGATTGTTCAGAATTCAACATTACACTTTTTGTAACAGTTATGTACAGTTTTGGTTCAATATGAGTTTCTTTGGTGTTTTTTATAATAAGAATTAAAAGGCATTAATACATTTACAATGATCGTTTGCGATATTATATCTCAATTTAGTATTTATATATATAGGAAAAATTCCACGTAAAAATTGAATTATAAATTCCTTCGATTTAAAAAGTATAATTTTAATTAAGTATAAATTATAATGATTTAGATTTCTAGATTACTAGATTCATCTAAATGCAAATATGGGAAAGTCAGAAAGGCACAGATGATGGTTCAATTTAGACCTGCCATAAGCTATTGTAAATGGCATCCATCGCCATATCAAACTGAGTCCATAATTAATCTAAAAACCATTGACCGGGTAATAAAGATTAGGGTGAACATTCGGCTATAGAAGAGCTATATACGGTAAGATGAAGCTGTGATTCCCTCTTTTCCTATTTAATTGCCTGCTAAGATTGACTAAATTGGATTTTTTTAAACGCGTTAGGAATAAAGTGCTTATAATAAAGGTGTCAATATATGTTTTTAAAGTAACTTCGAACAAAAAATGATAAACGATAATTAATTCTATAGTAAATAACTTTATCATAACAGATGCGATTCCGTAATTTAAGCAGGATATTATCATAAAATTCGGCTCGTTTTATTTTTTTGTTATAAAATAATAAGATTATAACATTTACTATGAGGGGGTCCCTTAAAAGTAATGTGATAATACAAATTCAATTAACTTAAATTGAGTTATTAGCATCAGATTCCAATTTTCTCAAATAACTACTCATAAACAACATCTGGTTTACATTACTAGCTTATATACACATTTCAGCTCGTAAAAATAGAATTTCCGATATATCTAAATATAGTATAATGCAAGAAGGAAAATAATGTCTAAATTAGTAAACATTTTGAAGGGTTTATAGTGACAAAATAAATTTGATAACACTTCTATGCAGTTTTCAATGATACTTAATTTAAACCGATTGAGAAATGTTCCGTAGAAATGTGTGCAATGAGTTTTAAATAGGAAATACAATTTTACGAACTTTATTACTTTGCAGTTTAATACAGTTTTTTTAACACATTGGTAAATGTTTAAATTAGAGGTTAACACTTGAAATTATAAATGTCCATAAGTAAATTTAAATATAATAACAGTCCTAGGAAAGCTTTTGTTATATACTGTACATGCAGTGAATATGATATTCATGGATAATTATTATAACAAGATAAGAAAATGACGTTCAGCGAACTGGTTAAATGTTATGGATTGTGACTTCCCATTGAAAGGGGTCTGATGTTATCAAGCGTTATAGGTTTTATCATTCGATGTAATATAGACCATTGAAGTTACATCCGCGTTAAATTGGCTATTATTTTTCATATTAGTTTACCCTCAAAAATCACGGTTGGCGGTTCCTAATTGTACGCTTCGGATATATGCATAGAACATTAAAAAACAAAAGCGGTTTTAAATTTGGTTTTGGAAAAGATTTTTAAAAAATAAAATTGATCGTAATAATTAATTATAATCGTTGTAATTATTCTGTATATTATTACAGATTTTCATTACATTTATGCAAATTAAGTAATATCAATTACTTAAATTAGTACATGCCACGTCGCTTTAAGTACTCTCTATATAGAGGATCAAAAGGCAAAATCTCGCTCAAGTTACTACTAAAAGATACAAAATACGTAAGTTAGTCTTTGTTAGTCAGATTTGTGGGACTATAGGCAATAGATCAGGTCTTCCTCACTCTCCCTTGTCCTATAACTATGAGATGAGGTGTCCGAATGTGAGGTTTTGTTGACATAGAAGCGGCCTCTTGGGACAATCAGGGCTAGGAGATTAGGGCAAGGCCCCACTTTAATATCGCAGAATTATTCTCCTGGCGATGGTTATGCTGATCTTTTCCATGTCGATAGGGTTTCGACAATTTCCCAGAGAAGAACAAAGGAACTTAACCATAATAACCATTAAAGCGTGAATAGCCTAAATATCATTTGCAATGTTTCACATTTGGATTTGAGATCGAAAAGAGCGTATTTAAATGACCTTTTATACAAAACTGACTCTCGTGGATGCTTTACTTCTGGGACTTAACAAAGACCAGAGAGCTTTTGTCATAATCACATTATGTACATCACCATTGTTCGAGGATCCTCATATAGAAATCTAATTGATTTTAAGGCAAAAATAATAGAATATTGTCATTTATTGAATATATATATATATATTTAACTGGCATGTATATACTCACTTTTAAAATATCTGTCATATTTTTAAAAAAATTGATGCATAAAAAGTGACAGATTTGCAATAAAAAATAACAGATGTCATTTTTTCTAAGTTTATAAAAACAGATACGAAATAAATTATCAAATAAAACTTCAATTATAATGGGTTTTATGACCTGAAATGGCAGTAACCAAAAATGCCAGATTCTTTTAAACGAATTAAGTCGTATCTGTAAACAATAATGTTGTGTGTTTATTAGCAATTCCTTACGGGTTAATTTTCATATATGATATAGAAATTATAGGTTAATTATGACATACAAACAGAAAAAAAATGACATAATATAGAAATTATTTGGGCAATTGCCAAAAACTGGTAAAAAATGTCATATTTTCAATTTACATTGAAGTCAATATATTATTATTTATGAATGCATTTTAAAATACACATAGAATACGTTTGTCCATCATTTTTATATCCATAATATAGTTTTTATTATAACTTCATCGATAATAAATACAGTATTAATTGATTTTTATAAGAAAATTTATAATAATAAATAAATATAATGCATTAAAAAAGGTAATTTGAAATTAATAATTTATCTATTTTTCAACAAATATCTTTTTATCTTTCTGCATTTTTGGCATTTTATAAAATATGTTTATCTCAAAAAAATATGATTGCATTTCGTGACGTTACTCTATTTTTCTCTATCGAATCTCAAGAAACAAACATCACTCAAAGATTATGATTAAAAATCTGACCATTATAAGATTAAATTTTTGAAGATCATCTTTTATCTTCAACCAGCAGCTGTTTTTTTTTATCAAATACAGACAGAAAAGTGCGCAACATTTATCATATATATAGATATATATTTTAATGTAAAATCGAATGATTAAAATAAAGGCGCTATATTCTGTATATATTTATTGTTTAATATATATAGTTATTTTATAGATAAACATCATTTAACATAAGAGTTAACAATTAAAATAAATTTGAAAGCCTATATTTGCTATATGCATTATGTACTAAAAACTATTTATTTCTTTGAAAAATCTATTAATTTCTAATTAAATTGATGTTTTGTGGGATTATTTTGTATTCTCTCGTTTATTTCTGCCCTCTTTGCGGTGACATTTTTTGTCAATTCTGGTTGTATTCAGTTAAAAAAAGCCACCAATGCACAATTATAAAAAATCAATTCGTTGTGCTCGAGGGACGATTGCATTTCATCGGGGTTTCTCCCTAATATACATTAGCTCCATTATCCAATTCAATCCGAATGATAAAAAAAACATTTTTGGGAATTGTTTTTTTATGAAATAATTAATAATATCTCTTATTTCAGCATTAATATCTTATTTTAGTTTATTTTGGTATTAATTAGTATTAATTCATGAATTCATTTTTTAATTATAGATAGTATATATAGTACATTATTGTGATATAATGATAAATACTGTACTGATAAAATTCTACATTTTCCAAATGTTTTGATAAGAGTATAAAACTTAAAAAATAAGTTATCTCCAGTTTTTTTTTCAAATTTAAGTAAAAAAAACTGTATTTTTAATTAAATAAAAATATTTATACGATGATCTATTATTACAAAATTAAATAATCTATCCATATAACTGTTTACTGGTATATAACCACAGTTCTTAAAAATGCTTTCGCTATAATGTATAACTCTATTCCCCTCTCACATACACTCTTATTCCCTCTCACATACACTCTTATTCCCTCTCACATACACTCTTATTCCCTCTCACATACACTCTTTTTCCCTCTCACATACTCTTTTTCCCTCTCACATACTCTTTTTCCCTCTCACACACATGCAGTCAGTCAATTACCCAAACAAATAAAAAATCCCCAGGGAAAATACTAAAATTTGCACAAGAAATATTAAAAGTCAAAAGTAGAACTATTTTTTAGACAGATGAGTAAATAGAACTACTTCTGTAAATGGTTATTAAGAATTCAGATGAACTCTTAATGGATCATACGAGAAAGAACTAATTTATCGCTACTCCAGTTCATCCAAGTCCGAATTTTACATTCATGAGATTCAACGTTTATCCGAACTACAGAGATTCATATATAGGATTCACATTTGCATTATTTATGTGTATAATATATAAAAAATAAGGAATTACTTGATAAATCATCACGTTATAAAAATTATGTGACGTATAGTGGTAATTAATTTATCAGTAAATTATATTTTAGTTAAATTTAATGTTTTAAAATATTTTAATTAATTTAATCTAAATTTAATAAATATATTCTTACCTTGATAATATTTTTGAAACGCATCCGTGAGAGACTCGGAGTTGTCTGGATATATCACAGGGCCGAACCCCATTGTGGGCCAATTCTACGATCCTCTGGCGGACCATATCTGGTAGAGGTCGTCCATTTACGAACA
>JAJNBT010007357.1:0-11057 GCA_028455955.1 Notopais sp. p TS-2021 | reverse complement strand
ATATTAAGTGATAATTTATTGAAATTTATCCAGTCAGAAAGAACAGAAAGATCCTTATTTAGTCTATTGGATATTATATTTAAATCACTACCTGATCTAGAAATCGAAGTGTCATCAGCAAAAAGAAGCTTAAAGAGGTCAGCTTTAACTGAGTTCAAATCATTGATATACACATTGAATAGAAGTGGATAGATGTTGTACCACTATCAATGTCCACTTTTTGAGTTCTATTTTGCAAATAGGATTTCATAAATGACAAGAAGATACCCCTGAATCCGTATATCTCTAGTTTATCTAAAAGAATGGAGTGTTGTACACAGTCAAATGCCTTGGTAAGGTCGATAAATATTGCATTTAGGATTTTCGATATTCTGAATGCAGTGTTACATAATGATAGAAATTTGGATTATTTTTGGATTCATTGAAATAAACAAATAAGAATTTATTATTTATATTAAATAATAGTGTTATTGCTTATGACCAATCAGTAATATCAGTAATTTTATTTTCTTGTTTATTCAAAAGAATCCATTTTATTTTATTATTGATAAAATGACGATCGTTGTCTTGAAGGGAAGTATTCTCGACTATTTACTGACGAATCTCTCTCACTATAAAGACAATCGGATGACTGGATTTCTGATATATAAATTCAAGAGTTCGATCATATCCTAAATAAACTTCAAATATTTATGGTCGAGGAGATTCTGTATAATTTATTTCTATTGAAAGTTAAAAACAACTGTTCATGTATTTGTTTTTTACTTTAAATTCGTAGCAAAAATATTAAATTTGGAAAATGTTTTGTTGATATAGTTTCTCTAAGTATAAGTAAATAATATATACCTGTGGAACTCTTTACTTAAAAAAATATATATAAAAAACTTTCTCAATAAATGATAACATGCAGAGAAGGTTTATTATATACAGGACGATGATGGGACATTCTGTAGATTATAAGTATATTGGTATAGATCTCAACGATATGAAGCAAAACAAGTAATCTATAATCTTCATAGTGAAGATTAAAAAAAAATCTATTATTGTCAGCAAGTCCATAATAGGTCATCCATTCATCAGGCCAGATTTTACAATCTCTAAACTATTCCTTATCATTTTGTTCCAATAATATATCTTTAAGATTTGGTTAAAATCGTAGAGAGACCCACTATACCTCGTATTTCTTGACTTATATTATTCCAAGCCTTAAGGGCTTTATACATATATTTAATATAACTATTCTTTGCTCAGAGTAAATAAATATTTCAGATATTTTATATTTGAAAATATTATTTTAATGTTGAATATATTCGTAGATTAAGAAGTTAAATAAATCCGTTGTTTTCCAAAATATTTGTTGATTAAAAATAATGAAAATCGTCTTAAGATTTGTAAGTAGATTTAATTTTTTATTTAATTCAACTAAATATTAATACATATTTTTTACACGATGCCAAACTTACTCTTTTTCTAAACTAAAAAAATGAAATATATATTGTAAATTTTACAATTAAAAATAAAAAAGATTCTGAATATTTTTAAATGTACCAACATTATCTGATTCGTTTTACGGAAAACTGTTTTTGATTAATATAGCTTTTCAATTCAATTTAATTCAATTCAATTTAGTTTACTCAACATATAATTGAAAATAGCCATTTTTTAAGGGAAAAACAATTTCATTATTACTTTTTATCGCTTCATACAGAAGAATCAATTGTTTTATGGTGAAGACCTGTTGAATGAATAACATATTTTAATTAGATTTAGCAGACACGGGGAACTTTTAAAACAGAGGAAATACGATTTTATTACTACTATTTATAGCTTCATACAGAAGTAACAATTGACTTCAAGTATAAAAATCCGTCATATCAATAGTACATCTTAATTAGATTTAGTTCTCGGAAAATGGCACAGGGTATTTTTAGACAATGGGAAAACAATTTTGCTCTAACTTTCTTTTATTCACATAAAAGAAATTAATATTTCATCAAAAGCAATTTCTATTTATGAGAATTTAATCAAATTAACAATTAGCAACATAAAATTAATTAAGGAAACTATTAAGTTTAAATATTCAAGATAATCTTTTTTATATTTAAGTATAATATACAGTATATGGTTTCAAAATGTATGAATATACAATAGCGTTAATAATGTCGGTTTATACATATATGTACAGTATATTCAATTGTAAATTGAATAAAAGAAACAAATATCTAATTACTATATAATAAAACAGATCTAAATTTATTTTTCAATTTTGAATTAAAATCTTTATTAAAATTCGTTAGAATATGCAAAGAGAATATTTATAAAAGTGTATTTTAGAATGACTCCTACGCGGTATTAAATGAACTGTAAATAAGTCGGCAGTTTATAACTCCAGCTACATAATAAGAGAGACTGTTTTTAAATCTTTCCAGTTGAGATTTTTATTTTATTTTCTCTCTTGTTTTATTAGTTTGGTAGATCGTTCTTCTTGAATTTGAATTCAACCATGAAACCAACTTACTCTGATTCAATTTTTTACATAACCTCATTTCATTTTGCTTAAATGTATAACTGTTAGAAAATATTTTATTTAATTCCTGTTTAATGTTCTGTAGAAATATCTTGAAGGTGACCTCCTGTCCGGGAAGTGTTGGCGTTTATGTATATATATATATGTTAAAATATTTATTGGCACTTCGCTTCTGAATGAAATATAACAGAAAAAAAATCTAACTAAACTTTATTTACATAAAATCTTTAGTCAGGTTTGGTCAGGTTTGGTCAAGTTTGATTAAGTTTGGTCAATTTTGGTCAAGTTTGGTCAAGTTTGGTCAAGTTTGGTCAAGATTGGTCAAGTTTGGTCAAGTTTAGTCAAGTTTGGTCAAATTTGGTCAAATTTGGTCAAATATGGTCAAATTGGTCAAATTTGGTCAAATTTGGTCAAATATGGTCAAATATGGTCAGGTTTCAATGAAACTAAGGCCGGACAGAATACATCTAGTAAACTTAACGACAAATGACAGGGACCTGATATAATAATTGAAGTGGTTTCTGAGAATGTATTCAAAGTGAAAGGTGTATTTTTTTACCATGAAATAAATGGAAATATTGAAGTTATGTCAAATTATTCAGACGTGCGAAGTGGTTTTAATGATTAAATTACTAATCACATACGGGCCATGAATAGTTATCAATATTCAGATGTCGAAAGTCAGATGAGCAATATTAATATTTCAGAGATTGATTCAAATAACTCATTATATAATTGTGAATCATTGATAGAAGTTAATCGTAGTTGTAAAGAAATAGAAGGCAATTATTTTTTAGCAGAGTCATTAGTAGGTGTGTGTTTGTCTTTTGAGAAATGAGAAACTTGATTTGCGGTTATTGATGATATTAGCTAATTTTGATATTGAGTTTTATTTTATTTGACAAATTTCATTAGGAAGTTTCAGTATCAAAGGTATACATGAATTAAATCCAGGTAAAGAAGTTGCACATTATTATTGTAAAGGAGAAGTAACAACATCGTATAAGAATATTTTGATTTATTTTCAAATTATTTTACGAAGTTTAATGAGTGAATGAAGTATGAGTTGAATTATATAGGGAATAATACTATGAATATTTAGTGGATATCGGTTACATTTACATTTATATTGTGAAATACTTGTACATTATATAAGTTTTTTCATTGGAAGTGTTTAAGAGGAAAGTTATTTATAGATGGTAATTTATCTTTGAATTAGAACTTTACTGCTGTAAAGGAAGGATATGCATTAATTAATTTATTCACTGGAGTCTGTAAGAGACGAATTTGATTAAAGTTTTTCTTATTTCGCATGAAGCATGAATTCGATTTATTAATGTTTGGTGATGATATTTTGATGAATATGTGAATACTTTATATTATACAGGTTATTACTTACATAGAATTTATATATGTTAATTTCATTTATTTGAATTACAATTTATTTTCTACAATAAGAATTTTTGAAGCGACGACTATTTTATTTAGTTATTGAAGACTAAATACATTTTAAGTTGTCAAATAGTTCTGAAATAAAGCTGAAATTCAGTGAATGTTTTAAATTAGGAACGTGGAACATTTCTCTAAGTCACGTGTTACGACGAGTGATGCAAAGCACGTGCTGAAGATTAATGATTTCAATTTGACCAATTGACGAAATTGTTTTTTTTGATAATGCTCGTACACCAACAGTACTTGTTGAAGAAATATCAACCAATGAATAACAGTTCTATATTTAGTTAGAACGATATTTTTACATATTCAGTTCGTTACCCGAGCAACCAATTTTATCGCTGAGATAATTTTGAGTTTTCATTTATTTTCCTTGAGTTTCTTTTCTAGAATTGTACGAAGAGTTTCATCGCGGATTACTTACTCATAATACAATTTTAATGTAGGAAGTTTTTATAATAATTAAATTTATTATATTTTCATTTTTCCGATTCATTTAATTTTAAGATTTAACATATCATGCATGAATTATAATTTTGGAGTAGATTTATTTAACTCTCGAATTATCTTTGATTTGATGAAGATTTATTTTTACGAAGCAATTTTATTTGTTGCTACTTTGATGAAATATTGTATTCCAAATATACAGTTATATATATCTGAGATTTTAAATTTAAATTTAGGGTATATTTTGTATGTTTTGTGAATTCTTTTTGAAATAATATTAGACTAGCTTTCAATTTACGCAATTATAGTCATTTAATAAGACTGCAACGACAGTTTCTTTTGAAATTTTGTGGATATTTCATATTCAATTTATGTTTTCTACATCGTTCATGATGAGATTTAAGACGAAACAATATAATGAAGGGGAGGACCGATTGTATTGTTTAGGAAGATTTTATTATTTTTCAGTTTAACATGTTTTGTTTTCGGCCCCTTATGAATGTGGAGTTAATGTTGTGATTTTCTATTGACAGATTTGTATAAGTTTTGTCAAGAAGTTGGGTCCGGATCAGGAAGTTTTCGCTGTCTTGTCCACGTTGTCGTCACGTCGTTTCAGATTTATTCGATGCACGATAAAGTCAGTGGTTTGATTATTTTTAGTACCACTCTTAATAAACATCTGTGTTTGGATGCACTTCAACGATGAGACGGGAATACTTCACAAGAAGTATGCTATGAATTGCAGCTATCTGAAGAGAAGCTTTTTTCAGGAACGAAGTCAACAAAGACATTAACATTTATTTTTAACATTTTTATTTTTACCTTTTGTAGATCATAACAAATACTTGATGAAGAAATTTTTTTGTCCTGAAAGAGATCAACTTGAAATAATTTTCATGTATGATTATAACTGACAACATTATATACATCTAATACGTCCAGCGACTATGAATCTCTCATGTAATTCTAAATGTCTGGATACATGACGTATACATTATGTATTTGCAATAGTTAAATCTCTAACTCTGGGATTTAGTCGAGATTTGTAAGTAATGTTATGTTTCTTACAAGAAGCATGGATAGTAATGAGATGCTCATTATTGGAGATTCCCGAGCCTACTACTACGGAGGAATATTTGCGTCATTGGTTCCAGGGGGTATCATTGATAACAATGGACTTCAGTATGGCGCACCTCACGGATGAAAAGGTAGAACAGTGCCTCATAGAAAAGCTATACAAGACAATTGTGTTGTTCATCCTAAATGCTGATCTGCTGGAACTGTAACCAACAGTAGGGTGGGTTCACCGGGCCTGGTTAAATGTTCTACGATTGGTAGGTGGCCTTTTGGGTGCGGAGAGATACTTTGAGGCTGATTTTTGCAATCCCGGAGTTAGTTGATTTGCCTCTGTTTAATCGAGACTATGCTCCGGATCCATATACGCAAGACCAACAGCATTTTCTGTGCGACTATCAGAAATTGGGTCGACAATACCTGATGACCATTACAGAGGCTATCTTTAGTTCAAAAGGTTCTTTGAATGTATAAGTGATGGACCTGGTGGATATCGCGGGTGTGTGGGCCAGGAGACCTGAGGATAAGGATACCTGTATGAGGGGTTGAAGCAACAGTTACCCAAACCAAGATCAATACTATTTTTCCATCGGTTATAACCTTCGATTGCAGGGACCAATTCCTCCTTTATTTGCGTACGTACTCGCGGACCTATTATTTCTTGACCGGTCCAATTTCCCTCTTAAAGAGGCGGTTGTTGAGCCACTGAGTAAGGATGGGAGTAAACTTTATTTATATCTCCTCGCTTGAGAATGGAGATATATGATGAATTATTTCCACCAACGGAGACCGGAGGGGCTGCTAGCCGAACCCGATCCACAGCTGTCTACAGGCATTCGAATAATGAGTTTGTGGTGTCCAGGAGCGTCAACAAAGATTCTGTCACCGACGGCAAATGGGGAGACCAAGCAATAAGTAAGGGGTGAAAAGGAATAGTTTTGCCCTGGTCTATTGGACGCAGCATGCATGCTCAATCTGAATGTCCAAAGGGCGCCAAATGCATCTGCTGCAACTAATAGACGTGAGTAGGAGTTTACTTGTTGTTTGGTCGTCCTTTGTAAAATATGTATATATATATTATACATAACATTTACTTAACTGATTTTGTAAATTAATTATGTTTTTCATTAGTTTATTAACTAAATAATACTTTTTCATAAATTATAAATACTTATTTATTAAAAAGAAACAAATATTATTCGAAGTGAAATAACTTATAAATTGAGTAAAATTGTTAAGTTTGAAATCTATGAACAATGATTTATTAAGAAGAGTAAGGAACAAACATTGTTTTAAGTGAAGTTGTCCATGAAAAGAAATAGAACTAGTGAAAGTTATCCATATTTATACCTTAAAACATTGACCTATGACATTGAGTGATTTAACATTTGTATATGTGATCTTTAAACATTTCTGTGATCTTTTTCATGATAATATGCAATATGATGTTTTTTTCTTCTTTCAAAATTCTATAAATGAAAGGTGACAAAGAACTTCGAAGATAACTAGCAATGAAGGAAGTATTTAATATGGAGGAATGTAAATATAATTGACGAAAATCTAAGAAGATTTCTGGTCTGCGGTGATGGTTGATAATTTTAAGAAGTCTAATCTAAAGAAAACCATATTTAATAAATTGATGTTCAAGAGGAATAAATCTGGTAAAAATTTTGTTGAAGAATATATACGATGACTGATGATTCTATAAAAACAGTACAAGAATCTGAAAATGAATACTATATGAAGTAAAGGGAAGTATTAAGATAGTTTCGAGGTGATGATTGGAATGTTTTTTCCTTGGAATGTTTCTACATTGGAATGTTTCTGCATTGGAATGTTTCTGCTTGGAATGTTTCTACCTTGGAATGTTTCTCCTTGGAATGTTTCTACCTTGGAATCTTTCTACATTGGAACGTTTCTGCACTGGAATCTTTCTATGATGGAATGTTTTGTATTGGAGTGATCAATGGTGGAATGATCAACGATGTAGTGGTATCAACAATGGAATGGTACCAACCGTAAGGGAATCAACAATGGAATGGTATCGATTACGATATTGAGATCAACATGGAAGTAATGGAAGACCAATTAACACTAGCAGGGAGACGTTGCTCAATGGTTAAGTGAAAAGGTTGATGTCCAACTCGTACGATGATCGGCTTTCAAGTCAATGAATTAGCATGAGGATTGATGTTGAAGATGTACTATAGTTAATACTCAACATCCACAACTAGATATTTATATGGTATATCCTATGCAGCGTGCGAGAAAAGTTCGACCATTTTATCAACTAAGCATCTACGTTTCTGTTATTGATTAGATCTACATATATTATTACAATTATTGTAGAATAGGCAATCTTTTATGTTTGAGAGATTTGAGCATAAAACGACTAAATGACTATGCCGAAAATTCTAGGATGTAGGCAATTCTAAGTATTTATTTTTCATTAATGAATTTTTTTTTTGAGTAAAACATTAACATTTGTTTACTTTGGATGATGTAAAATATCGCTTTTTCAAATCATCTGGCAGGATGAAGATAATTTATTTTTCTTTCCAAATGGCGACCCTTTCCATTCAAGTCTTAAAAAATTTCAAAGGAAGAACAATAGTCTATTCAAAAAGGATCTTTTCGACTTTTTCACCCATGGTAAAGTCTGGAGGCGGCTTGTGACGTTCCAAAATATTTCTGCATTTTATTTAAATGAACTAACATTAATTTAAGTAAAAAACGCCTGTTTGGAAATATCCTGTTTTTATATGTAAACTATAAAATCTAAGTAGTTTAACATCATTAATTAATAATCTAAATTGTAATCTAGTAATAATGGAGGGGATTGGGGATTAGCAAATATCCAGAAAGATTATATAATTGAGTCATAATCGAAACACTAAATACGATTATGACTCGTCTTTATTTTGATTGTGCAAATGAAAGGTTTTGAATTTGTCGACCTGTTCAAAAAGTAAACAAATATTGCACCAGTTTGTAATATTACATTTTGAACATTATTCGTTTTAAGAATAAATAACATTTGTTTTTGTACGACTTAATAAAACGACATGGAGTTGATTAAAGGTGATATTGAGAGATAGAACCTTCATGATATATATATATATTTCTAAGTGGTATGAAATATGATTGATTATAAATATGTACATAAGCTTAAGTAAAAATAAAGCATATTGTTTGTACTTATGAATTATTATCACCATAATTTTGATTCGGTATTTCCTACAAGAGAGATACAGTAGTCTCCAGTTGTGAAGATTGAATCTTTAAAGGTTTATTCATAGTAAGATTCAACGTTGGATCTGCAAGAAGATCTATACTGTCGAGACGTTCAACTAATTAAGAGTTTTCATAGTTCTTAACTTTTAAAGTAAAAATCTACATCAGTCTTCAACAAGTGACCCAAGTCTTGGAGTTGAAAATAGCTAACAAATAAATATTGAGTTCACTGTTGACATTGCCTGAGGGGGATCTGCGTGATCTTGGGTAAATTCTCTCCCACGTCTCTTAAACTGCTCGCCCGCTATTGCTAAAACGACAGAGGCAGAGATTTCTACCGTCGGCCCCTCCCACGGACATAAACAGACCCTAAAACCCTTAAAGCAGTATCCTCAGAAATATCACTAAGTTCTTCTTAAAAAAAGAAGTTTGCGACAAGGTTTATATAAGTTTGGTTAGGTTTATATAAGTTTGGAATGTTAATTATTAATTATGACATATTTAAATGTCTGTCGACGTTCTATTTGCAGGCTCAATATCTGTGGAATAAATGTCCGGGAACTATACTTTTCGATAGCATCATGATGTTAAATATAATGTTGCTAAAAATTTACGAGATTGTCGCTAATCGAGCGTCACTGTGCTGCAATTAATTGTAATTAATTAACTCTAAAACGACCAGAGGGTCATATATGATCCAAAATTTTGAGCGTTATTAATTGTGTCATGAGAATAGAACTAAAAGTTATTATTCATCTGATTTATATAATTCAATCATAAAAAGTAACATATGTATTTGATATATATATATTATATACATATTTATTAGTCAGTTTTGATTAATTAAATTAGCCATCTTTTATTTGATGTTTCGGTGGAATTTTAAAAAATTAGAAGATAGTAAGTCGTACTGTTGAATAATAGACATGAAAATACATTCAAGCAATTTAACAGCATTTTCTAATTAAAAATATACAATTGTCATAGTATATTATGGGTAAAACTTGTTTAATCGTTAGGTTATTATACTATAAGTGGCTAATTATTTTTTAATATTGCTAATTGACCTTTGTAGTAATTTATTTCTTTTCAATTTCTGGCTATAATAATTACTATATATAAACACCCATTACTAAAAAGGCCTTTACCTCACCATTAAATAAGACCTCCAAAATATTACAGACAAGTTATTTGTACTATCAATTTTAAGGATATTTTCAGATTAGTCAGTCATGGATCATATGTAATAATATTCTTCTCCAGGACCGGAATTTCTGATAGTAAATATATACAAATAATATCTGATATTTTATTCTTTACGAAAATAAGTGAATGATTTGAAATCAGACAAGGGAAAAATAAATGATTGATGATTTGTTTGCTCCAATTGAAGATGACGATGAAAAAACATTAGAAGTAAAGTAGATGGCAAGTTATTAACAGTAATTCATACATATTTTCTATATTATATTCCGTAAAGTTTCGTTCATAGTAAATGAAATCCCACGACGAGATCCTCTCTACATTTTTCAAATAAAGAAAAATAAATAAGTAGGTGTAATGGTGAAAACTAAGACAATATATATATTGTTTCAAATAAATGAAAAAACAATACTTTATTATAAAGCAATATGATATAAAAGATTACTATGGGTTTGTATTAATCAGTTTTGTGTAATATGTTTTTATATTGTCAATTGTTAGCTATCAATTATAAAAGGAAGTTGTTTGTACTCTACATAAAAGTAACCATTAACAAATATGAAAAATGTAACTATCGAGGGGAGGAAAATTAAATCGTACAAGAGACGGTGTTCATTCAGAAATTAATAGAAAATAAATTTGTTAAATATTGGAAGAGGGAAAATTGCAACCTGCAATGGTTATCTGTCTTTTCTACTTGCATTGTTTTGCCGAATTGAATAAATAATGCCTAATATTAATATAATAGCATGGGTAGTTGAGTTTGAAAAGTACAAGTAATTTAATTATTAAATTATTGTATATATATATGATAATATAACTTACTAAAGTTAAAATACAGTTTATACATATATTTCAAAATTTGGCTATAAGCACTGTATATGATTAGTATTTCTAATATTTTTATTTACTTTTTACAAATTTAAATATATATCAATTAATAGTACATGAGTCAACTGTACTAATAGTATACATTATAAAATATAGCAGGGTAGGTATCTTATGTGCTATTGCAAAAGTTAGTATAATAACTGAGAATATGCTATATTCAGGACATAATGGTATAATAATATAACAGAAGTAGCTACATCTGAATGCAAACAAGCAACAGAAATTAATT
>JAJNBT010007023.1:0-11745 GCA_028455955.1 Notopais sp. p TS-2021 | reverse complement strand
CGAAGGGAATCAGCCAATAATAGTTTAGAAACATGGATGCCAATTATTAGAAGAAGATTGCCATCACTGTAGACAAAGGTGGCCTATCCGAGGTGACCGGGTCAACAAGGCCAAACAAACTGAAGTACCTTGCTGAAAAGTACGGTACTAAGATACAATAGGTATATTTATCATTATACCGGTGTCTTTCTATTTCAGAATCACAAACCGCAGTTACACACACTTCTCGCCATTTATGCTATGAGTATGAATAACCAAGATGCTGCAGAAATACAATTCAAAGAGGCTCTCAAGGTTTGCACTTCTCTTTATTTTATTTATTTGGTCATTCGACATTGGTCATATCATTTTCGACTACAACTTGAGCTTTTAATAAATTGAAATTTACAATCTTTAATAAAAATTTCTTTGTAGAAATTCGTACTCAATTAAGGCTAAGAATGATTACCGTACCTAATTCAATCCAGTCATGATTTATATCTTGATATATTTTTTTCTGTCTGCATTCAAAGTTAAGTCACACTGGTTCATATTTACCTCTTTGGACACATGATGTATTTCTTGCTCCAATAATGTACATATATAATTTCAAAATTAATTTAAACATTGTACTGTCTTATGTATATATATCCATATTTGCAGTCAAGGCGGTATTTTTTAATCTTTATAAAGAAAAATTATGAAATACCTCGACAGTTGTATATATATCCGGTACGTTAATATTTTTTCTGTACTATGCTGTATTTGTTTCCGCATTGTGAATTAGTTTGTTGTGGTTGCGTCGCTTAAATTTAAAAATATTTTCAAAATGTTGAAAGCAGCCAAGACAAATCTTCATCAATGTAACAATTCGGGGCTTCCATTGCTGCTAGGTTTGTTAACAAAGATTGTTTTTAATACGTTTTTGTGATTCAGAGCTTATAAAAATTGTTGAAAAAAAAACAGTTTCGGTCATGTCTTTAAATCTGAGTTTCAGTTCATTTTTCCCGCGGGAGGAGCCTTGTTTCATCCCTGAGTCATTGTCACCATCCTCCTTTTTAGTTTTTTATATCGTAATAAAAATTAAATCGAGAACAATTTGGTCACGTTTCTTTTTAGGGCACGTCACCGACAATGGGGTGTCGCGAACTGTGGACGTTTATCAATTTGAATTTGGCCATAGTGTATCTGCGATGTCAACGAGAACGTGATTTCTTCTCCATTATGAATAGAATCAATCCAGAAACGCTTCCGACGACGTCATACAGTCTGAAGGCAGCCGCATATTACGTGCAAGGACTTCATTCATTCTTCACAAATAGACATGACGAGGGAAAGTAGGTTTAACCAACAATTTATATAGAATCTTTTAATAGTTCATAATTTGATGAAAATGTTAGTTTTTCATAGATAACTTTCAGTTACCGGTACCGGTATGTTATTTTAATGTTTATTTTTACATACCGTACTCATAGAAGAGATAAAAACCGTACTTGATTTGATTATACAACTAAACTACGTAGCTATGTATCTTAAAAACGAAGATTTAGTTATCCTTACTGTGTACGGTACTGGTATATGAGTTTCTATAGAATACTGAAATTGCTCGTCTAAAAAAGTACCGTAATTTTTTGAAGGAGATACCTAAGAGAATCTTTGAAAATGGCCAACGCTGAAGATTTGAATCGTTTAACATCTTGTTCTCTCGTATTACTCGGCCACATTTTCCTGGCTCTTGGGAGTCCACGTGAAGCTTCCAATATGGTGTCTCCTGCCATGCAACTTGCCTCGAAAATTCCTGATCTTCATTTGCAATTATGGGCCTCAGCCATCTTAAAAGGTTGGTTCTTCAATCTCTATTAAATTAACGGCAAATTGGATCGTACCGTACTGTTGAAAAATATTTACAAAATACTATACCGTACATTACTAAATATAACCTACTTAGGCACCTGTACCGTATGTACTAGCTACTAGAGAAAACAAGTAGGTACCGTATTATATAGTACCCAAGGATATGCTATATACGAGACACTAGTACTGGTATAGGAATATTACGAGAGTAATTACAGTACATCTGAATGTAAATATGCAACAGTAGTCAATCAATCTGCATGTTTAATATGTACCGTACTTATCAGGCGCACTGATTGCACATACCGTTCCAGAGAACTTGTTTTTTTTCCTAATTGTCTATAAAAACATTTATTTGAGGTACCTAGGTATACAATATAAATAATCGTAAGACCACCTCTGCAGACCCGGAAACTATCATACAAAATTATGTTTGTATTAGATAGTCTTTGTCTATCTTGAAAATGAAGACACCGAAGTAGTGAGGATGAGCTTGGCCATCCATAGATTCCTAATGCATTGGTGTCTTCATTTTCAATACTAGAGAGCTTGTGAATCACTAAGGAAATTGCATTATTTTGAATTGGGGCAATTCCCACTGAAAATTACTCTTAGAAATATGCTTCTCCAAAACAAGTTATGGAGATAGATAAATCTTTTAATTCTAAGGATTCGTATGACATAGCTAGTATATACTATCTAATGAAATAAAATACAAATTTCTCATGGATTCTACATGAAATAAATATGTTGGCAGACATTAGTTTACCGTATATTATTATGATGGATGATTGTACTCGTGGACAAGTACTTAATTACCGTATATCGATATATAAGTGTTAATGTACTTTACAAGGTTAATTAATATATACTGTATCGGTACTCTATTAAAAGTACCGGTAACTAATATTTACCAATTTTGCAGACCTACATCGTCAATTCGGTGATGTAGCCCAGGAACTTGAATCCAGAAACAACCACACAACCTTCTCCCAAACTCTTTTATCCGACCACACGATGGCTTCAAACTGCGACGAAAATCGACTTCTAACGTGGACTGAAGGACCTTTGCCGCGTTTTGAAATTAAAACCGAGAAAATATCATGATTTCAAACTAAATAGATTCGGTACCGTAGTTGATATCGATATTTTGCATCGTGATTTCATTGATCGATGTCTCGTATTCGCATTGACTGATAGCAAAATGTTAATTAAAATCTACTCTCAACTTTCCTCAATATTCATCTAGAAAATGTCCTCATTCCATATCCTTAGTTCTTTAGATTGTTTGCGTTAGGAACTTTGCTGTCAAATGCTATGAACTATAAACTTCTTTCTTCATATTCAGATAGGACCGGTAATACAAAGTTTTATTCATTATAAGTTCCTAGTTTTTATTACCGTACCTATAAGCATTGGAAACTAATGGCATGAATTTAATGTTTTCAGTCCATCGTATGGTTTGTAAATTAATCTAATGGTAAATTTCTCGTATAAACACTTTGCTCTTATTATTTATAAGTTTCAAGCTCAATTTGTGAAATTATCTATGAATTTTAGTACAAAACATACATGGTTAAGCAGCTACTTGTACCTTTTATAAATTTTAGAATTCTAAATCTAGTATCATCGGTACTAGTAGGTAGTTGAGCGAGGATTGATGAAACCAATCGGCTGATAATAAAATTAATAAATTATATACACAGTATTAACATTACGGCGTCAAATATAGTATTTTAATATCGATAATTGAGTATTGTAATCAAATGTTCGTAATAGTGAATAGATATGTACATAATATAAATTATCTTTGTAGTTTGTTAAATCTTAAATTAATATTTATGAATGTTCATAAATATGGAAACTTTATCTAAATATATATTTGTATAATCACCTGCTAGTTTATAATTAAAGTACCGGTAATAAAATTTTGCGTATTATTGTAATTCATCTTCAATGATTATAAAAAATCACGATTTGGAAAAATTCAAAATAGTTTATCATAATTTTAGGTTTTCGAGAAATAAATCAAAGTTAAGATTTAGTGGACGTTTCAAGAAAGGTTAGTCTTTAGGTCTGAATTTACAGGGACTCGTTCTCGATAATTTGAACTTCTGTACTTTCTTTAAGAGTAATTTTTTATCACTAGATTCCAATAATATTTTGCACCGTCCGTTTGTAGGAACAGGCAAAATTGTTTCAATATCTATTTTACCCAAAGGTAAAGAGTTCTGTTTTATCTTGTTTTAATTCAATCACTATTCTGATGGCCAATTATCTTCACTATTATTATAATCTATATAGGATTTAATTAATTAAAAACTTGGTAGATTCTTTTATATAGCATGAAATTTCTTGCCAACTTCCTATACTGAATATTTTAATGCATGTAAATACTTCAGTCCTTCGATATGATTCTGATTTTAAATGTATCCTGCATGTTAATTTAACTAATTAATACCGAAATTATATAGATTTGAAATAGCTTTCTCTATTTTTTAGAAAAAAAATTATTTGAATGATAAACCAGTTGAAACTTTTTTTAATTATCCTAACTAGAGTTAATGGGTCATATTTCTGGCGGAGAGGTTCTGGAACTGTCAAAATAACCCAGCTCATACTGAGTAAAACAACTCCTTAAATGAGCTATATGGGACTTACTTAAATAGTTGAAAGACAAAAATTAATTTCCAGATCTGTGCATTTTAATTTTATGGCATTAAAGTTTATTTGAACGTGAAGAATTGAGAAAACGCTTGTTTGTAGGAAAAGATTGCTACATTTAAAAATATAGTTAAACTGATTCTTATAAATATATATATACTGTAATTGAAAGTGAACAATATAAATTATATAATACGATTCAATAACCTTCCATAAAATCTACTGGAATAATTCGTATTAATCAAACTTCTCCAATGAGTTACGATTAATTAATTCGTGTTCTGGAATAATATATGTATAATAAAGACATCTGTAACTCCTTAATTATCGAATTTATCACCAAATATCTAGAATCGTTTGTATTAAATATAATTCTCTTAACGCGACAGAAATGTCGAACTCTTCATAAATAAATTTGTCTTGTGAAAATAAAGGGATTAGAAAAACAGTTTAACTTTTTGATATCACTGCTATTACTTGTGTGTGAATCGTTTTCACGAAACATCAACTGATTCTACATCATTAAATGTAACCTAATTTTAAAGCTTCACAAATCTAGGAAGATATAAACAAAAATATTTGTTATATTTTACATTGGTAAGTAAGGCTCGAATTCTATCTTATATTTATTTCTGCATTACGCAAAAGTGGTTACGGAGGAAAAGTTTGTACAAATTTGATTCTAGAACTAAATAAAAATTTGTGTATACTACCGGTATAATTAGTTGCAGTCAATTATGTTTTCACAAGTGACGGAAGTACTTGAACATTGCAAGTATTGATAAATTAAGGTCCTGCGCATTTAATATGGGTCTGATCTCTACAGCACTACATAATCAAGCTTAATTTCCTGCAAAAATTTGAATGTAGATTTTATTAAGAATGGAATAGATATTCAGATTTTTCTTTAAAAATTTCTCTAAAAACACTTTGTACGGAAATAGCAAAGCAGTTTTTAAAGTATATCTTGCACAATATTTCGATTCATACTCGGCATCATTTTCAAGTGATCTGAATTAATTTTAGCTATTAAGACAGGTACCGTCGGTATAGTAATACGGTAACAACAACTAATTAATAAATTAAAAGAGCCTTCGTTATCTCTTCATCTTTCAAATTAATCGATGGTTTATATTCTTAAAATTAAAATTTTGATATATTGTTCAATTAAGCTTGCTTATACAATGATTTCCTTACTAAATACACTACTATACGTATATTAATAGTGTCCTGTTGTATTATGAATGGAATGCAAGTCGACGGATAGCTTCCCTTATCATTGAACGTCTTGTGCTCATATAAAAAACTAGATTTTTCTATCAACAGCAGATTTGTCGTAAAATTTTAATGGTCAATTAAAAGAATTAATTGTTGGAAACTAACGTCGCTAATTATGGAGTCCATTACTGCTTGGCTGTTTTTATCTGTTATTTTATAGCGACAACTAATTTAATTCTGAACATAAAACGCGGGCGAGTCAACCTCCACTCCATTATGGAGGAACTTCTCCGTGGAACGAAATTTCGTCCAGTTTCCGAGAGACCAAAATGTATTTGTGGTTGAGTCGTTAATTTCGTTATAATTTCGACTCGAAATATCAGTCGACCACTTTGACAAAGGCGAAATCTCAGTGATGATTCGTGGGGCGTCTAAATCATCACACGGAACTTGAGATCAATCATTCTATTATTTTGCGATGATTGCTGGCAAATGTACAGTCATGATCCGGACAGTAAATTGTCGTCCACTTATTGTTGGAACTTATAAAGAGGCGAGATATTTCATAGCAGAACTGAGAAACGTTTAGGAATCTCTTTCTTTATGGGTAAAATTCGATGAATATTTCAATAACGTTGGGAAACTTATTACCCATAATGGTAGACGGTGACTTTCTAGACAAAATTAATTCGAAGTACTGTATACAGTACTTCGAATTAATATATATATATACGTACACGTATATATATATTTCGCATTATGTACTGTATTTCCTTAATGTTAGATATGTTAATAATAATTTAAATTCAATGCATTCTATTTAATTTTTTCCTTTCAATTTTGGTGCACGGAGGACTAAAACCAAAGGAATTATCAGTATATTGAGTTATTAATTTAACATTCTAAATTACTGCCAATGCAGCGATGTTCTTCTACGAAATAAAATTACAAAATGCAACGAATTTATAATTGATATAAAACAGCCTATTTATTTTTCTGACTATAATACTTGAAACAGAAACTCGTGTAAGTTATTTTTTTTAAAAAGAATAATTTGTTTCTACATTGGAGAACATATATCAGTACGTAGCAGTAAACGATCCCATATATTTATATATATATCTCCGTTACTTATAATCTCAAAAGTCTTTATTGGACGAAATATGAAACAAAATTGACGATTTGAGATCCTATTTACGATAATTTCCTTAATACCAACAAGTTAATGGAGGTGTAAATTGATTAACAAAAGCCAACAGCATCGGTAAATATCTCATAAACAAGTTGTAGTCTCGAGCTTCTTATTACGAGTAAAAAAAAACCCGATGGTTTGTATACTGATTATAGGTTTGGATCCTAATGAAGTTATGAATGTCATGTCGGAGTAGACTTTATATACGTATTCAAATTAGGTAAAATGATGCTAGTAATTTTCTACATATGCATATATGCTTTTGCATATACGCTATATATTAATCAGGTCTTTGAGCATGAGAGAGCAAATTAGCATTCGTAATGACTTTGTGAGTGTTGTCGGTAGCATTAATGTTTTGCATTTGGCTTCTAAGTTATTTAAATTTTATTCAGTTTTCAATAACTAAATGACTGTTAATTAGCAACACATGACTGTTATTAGTCTCGTTTAGTAGATGCTATAATTATTTGTTAATTTACAAATGTTTATATTAGCAACTTGAAATCCGATATTTAAATTTAATTTGATATATTTCTGTGCTTTTTAAAAGCTCCAATTCAACCACTTGAAAAGATTCAATATCTAACTGCTTTTATTAAATCTTGGTAAAACATATGACTTTAATTTTAAAATATACGTCACAGAAAAATAATACATGCATCGAAGGCTCGAAGCCTGTATACTAAATTATTATCCAAGGTGCATGTACCGATATTATTTATATTATTCATAGGATATAATTTAGATTTCTATGATATTCTTCCACAAAACGTCAACTTACAACACATATATTTGTTTCTTCATGTATAAATTACAGTATTGACAATATGTCATCACTCGAAACTTAAATATTTATATTTCTAAGAGAAACTATAAATTATAAAGAAACATTTTGAAACAAAGAAAATACCAGTTGATGAGACCATAAATATCAAAGAAATCAATTGAGAAATTTTTATTACACTCAATTTTCAGTCATTTTATAGACTGATGGACTCTCATTTTATTTTTATTGAATTTTTATCTCTATTTAATGTTGTAAATATTGGGAGATTGTAAAAGTTAATCTATTTAATTGGGTCCATACTGGAGACATAAACCTGATTGCAGAATTCGTGGCTTGAATTTCAAATTCATTTTAATTTACTTGATCTACTGTAATTAATTTGCTTCAAAGTCATATTCGAAAATGTTTTTTTAATTAATCATCAAATTCTAAGGTGGAGTGAGTATGTTCAGAATTTGTAAAATTCTACTTGACATTTTTATTATTTTTATTTTGAACTTTTTGTTATTTGTTGTATAGCCATTTTTAAATAAAAAGCGAACACTAACTATAAAGTTTAGATTCATTCAAAAATCAAAATGATGGCAGCAAACAGATATATGCTGCAGATTTAAACCTTTGAGTTTATACTTTATAAGTTTATATATAGAATATATTCTTATTGAAGGCAGAATATATTTCGTTTAAGATGCTAATCCAGGCCATTTATTGAATTAAGAAACCTGAAAATGAAACGATTTATAGTAAATTTAATCAAATTTCAAGTAATTTGGAATATACATTTATTTATTAGCTATGTACGAATACAAAGTAATACATGCGTTACTGTAATTCTGAATGTTATATATAACATCAACAGTTTATATTTTTGTTAAATGTAACAGACGCACTGATAAGCATGTACACGTATATATAGGCTTTTTGGAGTAATATATTCGGCAGTTTAGGCGCTATATAGAATAAATTGTCTTGGAAGCTACTTAGAATTCATTCAGTTTATAAAACATACAAAAAAATAGAAAGCCAGAATTCAGAATTTATAGTTTAAATTTAATCAGAATGCATTGATACGTTCTAATGAATTAAAATTCGATTTAAAAAATTTGAAAACAAATACAATTTAATGATATACTGTATCTCCAAAAAAAAGAGCCGTTTCTATATTACTATTCACAAAACATATTCTTTTATTTTAGTAATAGCACAAATCATTAATAGATTTAATATATATAGAATATTAATACCAACAATGGATTGAATCTTATACCAGTGGGCAGATAAATGAGATAATATATTAACCTTTAATAAAGAGTTTAACAAAGAGAATTGATTCATTTAATTGACGGTGCAATTAAAGAATATAATATATCGATTGTTTAATTATCTCAAGGTAAAAAATTGGTTTCAACTTTGATAAATTATTGCCCATGAATAAAGTTGATTTAATTCTTCTTGTAGTTTCTTTTATTCTTATATTTTTGATACAATTATCACAATATTTAACTATTATTATTTATTATGTAAGTTACAATTAATGAAAAAGTTGTCATTTTGTCTCATTTATATCTGTTTCAGGTAAAAATTAATTTATTTAAATCTATAAATATTGGTATTAAAAATATTTGGATGTTGTTGATTCATGATCGCCATTTAATGTATGAGTTGTGAACATTTTAATTGTTTTTATTTTCTGTTCATTATTTTTTATGAATTGAATGGAGAATAGATCTCTTTTTTTTAATCAATGTATGATTACGTTGTTTGTAAAATATGGCGGAGTTCAATCGACACGTCACCCAAAAGAGACTCGACATAAAGATTCTCTAACACAGGGTGTCTTCCCCTCTCATTGTTCGTCGACCTAATCCGCACCCCTTTGTGATTGGACACCTAATCTGGTGCCTCGTCAGCTATTGGTGGGTTATGGCACCCTGTATTTATCATCATTCACAGCCAATTTCCCGTCGCAATTTCCCCTTTCGTAATTGGCTACTGGATTAATTTTCTGATAAGGTCGCATGACAAGAGGACTCCATTGTTGGCACTAAACTGTGCCTATTCAACCGTGAAAGGATAACGTACAATATCGTTTCACAGAGATAACCAAACCTTCCAAATTATCACAACATTTTCAAACCTCACTCATTTTATGTGGACAGACAGGGGACGGGGGACGGGAGTAGAAGCTGGATGACTCCGCTACATCACTTATATAACATTGATATACGAGAATTAAATAGTATTTACACGAAGTAAAACAATCTTCCATAAATAAATAAACTATATGGTAATTACACCACGTTAATTATGTAACTTAAGATCCTCAAGACTATATATTTATATCTTCAGTTTCGGGGTGTCTTATAATGCTATATAATATCTGCATTATTTTACCATAGACGTAACAAAGGATTTGCAGGCAACTGAGTCCCTCGTACGTAATTTATTCCGAAATCTATCTTTCTGAATCATTGGCTCTGACTTTTGAGCACAAGGCTCTGTAAAAGCTATCGACCAAAGTCATTCAACATTATCGGAGAATTTTATCGTCCAATTTTACAACCGCCATATTTGAACATTTTCACAAAATGCTAATAAATAAAAGTTGCAGGCGATAGGCGCATTTATTATAATAGAGAGATAAATATGTCAATATTTTCACCCTATATCGGTTGGCTTAACGAGTTAAGAATGCGATAATACAACTAAAAAGATCTTCCTCTTCAATATCGGCCATATTTTAAGACCTCTTTGTTATATATTTATATCGTTTTACCATTCACTAATCACTCTTATTTATATCATTAAGATTCTAGGATTAAAAGATAAATATATCTTAATTTTCTTAATATGGAGTCGAGTTATATCTTTATAGTCATAATAAATTAAATATACAGTTGAGTGGGAACAAATAACAGGCAGTAACTTGTAAGTATATATTGGTAGATCTGGATTTTTCGTTTAAAAATGTCATTCTCAAATATTAAGAGTAAACTCTAGATTAAAATTGGGAATTTATGCAAAGATTATAATTTTTAATGTCATTTATCCGAATTCTTTCTTTCCATTTTGTGTACTTGATAATTTTTACAATTATTTCATTTTCGTATATTTTCAATAGTTCGTACTTTTTTTTATTTCAGTGACGCATATTTTCAATCCTTCTAATTACAAAATTTCAATTTAATTTATGCAGTATTTACAATTTGATTTTTACATTTATTTTAATATGTTTTCAATTTTTGTACATTTTATTTACGTACATTTTCAATCCTTTCAATTTTTACTTTCATGTCAATACATTTACTTTTCTTTTTCAAGCTTTTTTAATTTTATACTTTCATTTCAGTATTTTAACTTTCTGCATTTCTTTTTAGTATATTTGCAATCCTTTCAAATTTTTGTTTTCATATCAATCCTATCAAGTTTTTATTTTTGTGGTGTTCATATCACTTTAGTACATTTTCAATCATTTCCAATTTTTTTTCATATCACTTTAGTACATTTTCAATCCTTTCAAATTTTATTTTTATACCACTTTAGTACATTTGCAATCCTATCGAGTTTTTAATTTCATATCACTTTTGTACATTTTCAATCATTTCCAATTTTTTTTCCTATCACTTTAGTACATTTTCAATCCTTCCAAATTTTATTTTTATACCACTTTAGTACATTTTCAATCCTATCGAGTTTTTATTTTCATATCACTTTTGTACATTTTCTTTTATTTTCATATCACTTACGTATATTTCTAATACTTTCGAATTTTTGTTTTCATATCATTTTGTATATTTTCAATCATTTCAAATACTTGTTTTCATATCACTTTCGTACATTTTCAATCATTTCAAATTTTTTTCATACCACTTTAGTACATTTTCAATCCTATTGACTTTTTATTTTCTATCACTTTTGTACATTGTATTTATTATCATATCACTTTAGTATATATACATATATATTTTTAATCCTTTAAAATTTTTGTGTTCATATCATTTTGTATATTTTCAATCATTTCAAATTTTTGTTTTCATATCACTTTCGT
>JAJNBT010006949.1:0-10258 GCA_028455955.1 Notopais sp. p TS-2021 | reverse complement strand
TTTAATTGTAACAAATATATATATATATAAATAAAAAATAATAAATGTGCCAATGGAGACCAACAGTTTTCTAAATTACTGAAGGGTCATTTTCATAATAATGATTTTGTTTTCTAAAATATATAAAAAGTTGATCAATTTCTATAGTAATTACTTACTATAATTGAAGATAACAACCATTATAAAATAAATACGAGTAACTATATCTATAAAACAAAGAGTTGCTCACTTAATGATTTCGGCCTGTAAGTGTAATAATTAGAAAACTATTTTAAAATAAACGAGTTTGTAATTTTCTTAGAAATAACCACTAAAACCATTGCAATAATATTCGACACAAAACGTAGCTGTCCGACCAATCGGAAGCCTTATGTCGATAATAATTAACGAATGGAGAGAGTCGTTACGACATCGTTTAGAAAAACGTTTTTTTACAATCTGATAAAATGAATTTATGGAACCGTCTAGACCAGTGTTTCCCAAACTCTTTTTTGTCAAGGAATAATTTTGGGTAATTTTTAAATTTGCGGCACACCAATATTATAAATGTTGCATCACAAGAAAATGTTTCCATTGATGTACGATAAAAATTAATATAAATTGTGGTATATATATACTGAATTTTTATGTAAGCTGATAAGAATTGCGTTCAAGTTAAAAATTAATTTAATGTTTTTATTTCATCGTGACTTCACATTTGAGAGTCACACTTTGTGCCGCGGAACATCAATTCAGAAACACTGTTCTAGGCTTCCAAACTAAAAATAATTAAGACACAAACTTATCCGAATAACTTAATTGTTGATTTTTATTTTAGAAATCTTTAAGATTAATTTTAAATTTTGTTCACAAGAAAGACAAACTTAGTTATTGTCTTTCGAAATATTTAATTCCCTCACAACTATCCTACTATATCGAGTGGGTCTATGAGTGCTATATAATTAATCTATGCCGAGTGTGTTTATATGTGCCGCATCTATCGTTGCATTTTGGGACACATGTACCGCATATTATCGTGGCATCCTGAGATCCTGAGACTCATGTGCCGCATCTATCGTGGCATCCTGAGACACATGTGCTGCATCTATCGTGGCATCTTAAGACACCTGTTTCCGCATATATCGTGGCATCTTAAGACACATGTTTCCGCATATATCGTGGCATCTTAAGACTCATGTGCCGCATCTATCGTGGCATCCTGATACACATGTGCCGCATCTATCGTGGCATCTTAAGACGCATGGTTCCGCATATACCGTGGCATCTTAAGACACATGTTTCCGCATATATCGTGGCATCTGAAGACACCTATTTCCGCATATATCGTGGCATCTTAAGACACATGTGCCGCATCTATCATGGCATCTTAAGACGCATGGTTCCGCATATATCGTGGCATCTTAAGACACATGTTTCCGCATATATCGTGGCATCTTAAGACATCTGCCGCATATATCGTGGCATCTTAAGACATGTGCCGCATCTATCGTGACATCTTAAGACACATGTGCCGCATCTATCGTGGTATCTTGGGACACACTTAAATCCCAACTGTAACTATCCGTGCCGCTTCCAACCTAGACGCATCAATTTGTTAGATTGCTAAAAGCATTACATTTAATGTTGAAGTCCAGTGCATGTAGGATCTAAATTAAAAACTGCCATATCGCTTTATTGCAAACAGACATTTGATTTTTATATCAATAAAAGAAAGGACTTTAAATGGTCAATAAAACTTTCTACTCGAGTCAATTTTCATAAACGCTGTTATTCTCATGACAAAAAAGAAAGAAATGTCAAATTGTCAATTATTGACTTCTGGTGCTTTCTCCGATTTGCATTTGGTTTTTATTGGCTCCGTAATAGGAGATATTGGCTCTGTAATAGGAGGTATTGGCTCCGAAATAGGAGATATTGGCTCCGTATTAGGAGATACCAATCGCTTGCAATCAATATGAAGTCTCCCTTTCAAATTATTATTCTTCATTTTCTTCAGATAGCTGAACTTCATTAAGTTCATTCTATCACCCATAATATATTTAAATTAAAAGAAACTTATTACTATTTAGAATGTAGTATAGAACACAGATATAGATAATAGACAATAACATATACAGTACAACATAAAATATAGATAATTAGATATACAGATGACACAGTATAACATACTGTAGAACATAGAAGATAGATAATTAGATATGCAAATGATACAGTATAACATAAAAAACACAATATAGATAATTAAATATACAATTTATTAGTTTGTCTTTACATGACAGTTATATAATAATGCAGTAGAAAAATATTCTAGTTTCTAGCATACTTTATATTCAGTTAACATTGTTATTTTTAATGTTAATAAGATTTATAAATGAATAAGTGCTTTGCTTCTTCGCGGGCCGCATGGAGACTCTTCAAAGACCGCATTTTTGATAACGCTGGTATAGAAGATAGAAAACAGAACATAGACAATAAGAAAAACATAGAATATAACATAGAACACGTAGCATAAAACATAGATAATTAAACATACAGTAGGAGATGGACTGTATTAACGAAATATTTATTTAGATTATATCATTGCTCTCCAGATGGCCCATTGACCCTGGCTCAAAAGAAAATTTATGGCTCGCCAATTTTGAATAAAAAATTAGTTGTGATTTGAAACATTCATTAACAACGAATTTTAAATTATTCTCTTAAAATAGATAATAGTGGAGAAAAACAATGATTAATAATGTTAATGGTCCGCCATGTAATTTCTAGGGAAAATTTGGTCCACGGTTCACTTGTCTTGTTTATCTGACGAATAATAATTTGAGGTCACTCATCTTCTATTGATTTCTCTCTGATCTTAAAATGTAGAAAGATAAACTTAAAATAACATCAGGGTCAACTGATTGACCTAAAGATTTCTACCTCTTTTCTTTCTTGACTCAAAATTTGTCCTGAAACTTTACCACCAACAATTCATCCCCATAAAATTTACCGCCATTACAATTCACCGAGCCACAAATCATCACTCATACAATTTGCCGCCATAGGTTAGGTTAGGTTAATGATATATATTTATTTTTGAAGGTGAATAACAAAAAACATTGATATTGGGGAACTTGTTTTATCCTATGAGGAGGAGGAGGTGAATAGTACCATTCCTTTAAAATTGTTTTTTCTGTAACTCGATCGACTTTAGATTCAAAATAATCAATACCTTGCAAAAGTTGATGATCTTCACGTCAATTTCACAAAATAGAAAAGTTAAGTACTTTAAAAAAATTATTTTTACTTCAAAAAATGTAAATAATTGAAACTTTTTAAGCAATTGAAATTTTTTTGTCACTGAAATGAAATCGAAGTTAGACTCAATGACAAATCCAATATATAATCTAAAATGACGTCAGTAAAAGTGATAACACGTTCGATGACGTCATTGTGAATGAACTGGTCAATTTACGTTTCCGAATACAACCTTAAGATAAGTTATGCAAGGTGATCATCTTTTTGTTTGCACTTTTCTTTTCAACGAAAGTTCTTTGCTTGCTTGTAGAGAAATTTTCGAATTATTACGATGAATTCCGACTGATATTTACTCATCAATATCCCGAATGTAGCGTTGATTTATCAAACATGATTGGCTATTTGAGATAGGTAATGCATAATGATAGAGAATTTAACCAATCAGGAAATAGAGAATGGGAAAATGAAGATATTGTCTTAAAAAGTTAACAAAGACCTAAGATTAGGTGTTGAAATATGCCTCGGAGGGAGAATTGAATTTATTTCATACAGATTTTCCAGAATGAATTAAGACACCTTTAATATTGAATTCATTTTCCGTAATCCTATTATACGAATCATAAAATAACGCAAAAAAATTCCGTACTTTCATAAATTTTCCAAAAGTTCGGAAAATTCTTAGAATTGAAATGAAAAAAATATTTATTCAAAAGTCAAAATTATACAAAATGAAAGTGACAAATCGCAGAAAATCAAATGAAAAATATTTTAATGAAGAAAACTTTCAATTTTATGTCTCGCGTTTATCAATAAAAAAAATTTGTTTTTATTTTGAAATTTATTAATTGATTATTTTTAAGACTGTCAGTATTCAATTACAAGTAATTGAATACTGACAATTCAATTGGAAATAAATCTGATACTGACCAAAAATAATCAACCCAGATTCATCTAACGGTCCTAATCTATAGAAGTTTACTAGGACACTCACCAAGGTCATCTCATAATTTTGATTAGCGGTTTTAGACGGGAGGGGGCGAAAGTGAAGGAAAAATTGAGTAAAAGGGGCAAAATTAATTAAATAAATATTATGGAAAATCAGGGGGGATGATTTGAAAATTTAGATTAAAATATTAAAGTGGTATTTCGTGTGCAATATAAAACTGATAAGATTCGTTTAATCGACAGAATCGATTTCCATTGACGTTCATCAAAAATTTAAGACTTTTTTACTCTGACTATTCGGCTACAGATCGGTTTTCTAATGAACATAAAATACGGCTAATATTTTGCAGATATAAAAAACCTGACACACTTCTTGTTGCCCTGAATTTGAGGAAAGAAAAAAGTTTTTTTTCTTTTTTCTTCTCCAAAGTAAGAATAATTCCGTGAATCCCAGCTGACTTGTTCCATTTAACAATATGGTTCTGCTTGAAATAGAACAATGGTGGAAACTGAATTTGTCATCGTGCATGACTTGGCAATCCTATCAAAAGTTGGCAATCCAATATCTATTTGTGGATTAATGGAATCACAGGCAGAACTATTTTCATAGTTCACTCTCGATTTGTGTCAACATTAAAACTAAATCAACGTAGACGACATGATGCATGAACGAGTATTATCACTTGTCTGGAGAATTCATGCACTAAAATTACCTATGAGAAAGCATTAATAAATCATGCATTTCTCATTGCTTTATAAGTATTCACATCGTAAATCACACGATGTGATTTGGTGATATGATGTCATGTAGAGCCGTAGGTCAAGGAATTCTTTCGTTTCATTCACGAGAATTAAGAAAGGACAGGACGCAACGAGAGTTAATTTCCACGTCCGTTTTGGGAAATCCTTACGAGAGTTTTGGGAAAAATCATTCAAAAGCAGTACGAGTGCAATGGCTTTCTCTGAAATGAACTCATTAATCCAACTTAGAAAGTTGCCTGCTTTGGAGTCGAGTATGTTCGTTTGTTTATACTTTTTACCACACAATGTGTCTGCTTGCGTAAAAATTTTTTTTTTAACATACACAAATTATTAAGATTCAGCTTAATATTTTCTGATACCTATAAAATATCGAAAAGAGTTGTTAGGTTAGGTTTTATTAGGTTTTTATTCATTTCTGATTGGATGAAATTAATCTTTTTAAATGTAATTTAAGATAATCATAAAATTAAAATAACACAAAGGAAACCGACGGAAGCGTCAATTGATGCGTCAGAATTCGGAACTATAATGAATTGAGATTTTGCCTTTAAATTAATTTCAAAATTAATGATTAGTAGAGTCAATGATTAGATTGGCTGTCGCCTACCTGAGACAACTGGTCATCTTCTGTTGAAATAAATGACTTCTTCAAGTCATCAGCAGTCATACAATTGGTTCGATTGAATAGTTACACCCAATGGGTATTTTTTAGATTGTCTTTTCTTCACTTTAGACCAGGTAAGGTCAGTTTGTTATCATAATATATGACCTCACCTAAAGATTTAATTAACTAATAATTCCCCTTAAAATGTATCAATTGAAGTTCAACTACCCTATTTAATATTACATCGTACATCTTCAGGGTCCCATTAATAATAATGAAATAGCTGCTTGTTGAAACTTGTATTCAGGATTGATTCCAATTACAGGTAACTGTACTAAAGTATGAGTACAAGACTACAAATATAATTTTCAAACTACTCGAGTATAAATCTAAGTACAATTGTGTTATACTTTAGTCAAATACAGTACAAGTAGCGACTTATATAAGTTGTACCTAATTACTTTTGACTTTTTAAATCTCATGTACCAACAAATATATAAAGTACAGTAGAATTATCAAGCAGTGGACTTGAACCCAAGTCTGCTTGAATTAAGAATGAAATTAATAATGCAGGTAAAAATGAAAATGGTATTCAACACTGGTAAATTAACAACAAGATAATGGACTTTGCTTGATATAGAATAACGAAGAACATTTGTACTTGACAGACTATATATTTCAATATTCAATTGGGTATTTGACCAAATATATATAGAAAGGTGCTTGAAGTACACTTGAGATATGCACTAATGACCAAGTTTAAAAAAACAATCTTTTCATTTTAGAAATTTGTTTTATTGGTAATTTTCAAATTTCTAAATTTCAAAATTGACAAAGAAAATAAAGTTTCAATTTGGTGCAATTATTCTCAATCGGAATGGCGACTTTCATAGGAAAATAATGCACGAAATTATTGCACTTTATTGTTTTATTTGATTGTTTTATTTGATTGTTTTGTTTGATTGTTTTGTTTGATTGTTTGAAAATTTTAAGAAGTTTTATTTTGGAATTGAAGAGATATAAAGGAAATTAGGCTCGAGTGGGATATTTTTCAGAGTTTGTTGTTGAAGTTAAATGATTAGTAGTTATGACTTTCCATTTCAGTAAAATATTATATAATTTCTAGTAAATATACGTCATGAGTCAGTCCATAATTACTTACGTCACGACGTGTCAACCGAATATAAAAAGGGGATTCTACCTCCTTATTATCACTTGACATTTTCGTTTTTCAACCTTTTTTTAGTTGATTATGCAACGTTGCCAAACTTCCGTGAGAAAGTATCACATAATCAACGTGTTCCATTTGTTAATATAAAGAAAAAGAAATTTTAAAGAGGACGAACCAATTATATAACCATAAATACCAATTTTGTGCTATCAAGGACGTTCAAAGATACGTCTCTGTAATTGGTTAATATTAAAGTCAGTTTAAATTACAGGGTCATCTTTATTTTTATGTCAGTTATGAAATATTTTTATTGAAGTATAGTAAGTTATAGTAAGTATATAGTAAGTTATGCAATATTTTTATTGAAGTATAATACGATTTTAACCATAAAGTAGTGGTCACTGACTGCATAAATTCTCTCTAATGACCAAGTACTTCATCGTTAGTCAATTCGAAAGGAAGTCACCCCATTATTCAATCTACGTACTAAATATATAAAAAGTAACTAATAGTTAACTGTTGTATGATGAACAACTATCTAATTTTATTCAATAAACTCTGAGTGATATTTAGTGGAACCAAATGTCAGGTAATGGACACAGGGTATTTTATGCAATTTTATTAGGCCTAAAACAGAATTCGAACAAAATTCATCACTCATAATGATTAAGACAGTGCCATTACATGAGTGCCAATGTTCTTTTAAATCTCTAATTTAAACGAAAAAAAGAGGCCTAATCGTCAGAAAGTTTAAAAATTTGCTTACTATTTAGCCACATATATGTCTGTACACGTTGTAAACATTTATTCTGAATGATATTACTCGCTAAATAGAAACGTTTAGTGATCACAAATGAAAAAAAAAGTGCTGAAAAAAAGTAATTTTCGTAATCAATTTGTAGCTGAGGTGAGGGAAATTTTTATTAGATCACTTCAAGACCGAGGCCTCCTTGACATTTCACTTTAAGATTAGACCCTCTTGATATTTCATTTTAAGATCAGGCCCCCCCCCATAACCTAACCTAACTATTCATTAGGGGCCTTGATCTTCAACACTTTTCGATTTAGCAAGTAATAACATTCAGAAGAAAGGTTTATAACGTTTAAAAATATATATTTATCAACATTAAGTTGAATTTCTAAGTTACTGATAATGTACTTATAATTAATATTCTAACCTGACGCTGTCAATCAAAACAGAATATTTGAAATTATTATCAGAATTCTACATTCATAGAATAAATAAAGGTCGACCAATTCTGAAAGTTCTCAGAATCTTTTTTCCTACTAGCGAAAAATCATCTCAGTCATAATTTATTTGTGTATTTAATTAATATCTCCTTGTATATTAAAATATTCTTAACTGAAAATAAAATTATTATAATATTAATTAGTGACAGTAATTGTACGTACCTGTTAAAGCTGTATATTGTATTAGCATTTCTCTCTATTGAATTTTGTCATAAAGAAATCTATTCTATCACAGGTTTTAAAAGAGATCAACAATATTTTAAACACAGAATCGATTTTTAGTAAATAAATGTAATGTCCTTATTACAAGATCTATCTACCACTAATACGACCAGACTAGAACAACATCGCACATCAACAGCTACCGAGCAACTAGTAACCATTCACACGAGAGACAGAATAACTTTTCAAAAACTATGATCCAAATCCAACCATCACTATCACAACCGATCGACGATCCTGAACGATCTTCCCATTGGTTACCTCTCATTCCCGACCAATGAACGCTTTTGTTGATCGATCCACGGTAAGCGATCGTTAATCGATATAGAAAATTCGGTTCGCGGTCTTTTCGCTCTTTTTTTTCTGCGAAAGGAAATTTTGTCCGAGGACTTTTGTACTAGGACTTCTTGTACTCGGAGTTTTTGTACTCGGCTTAATATTATTTGTACTTTTGTTTTAAAAAATAAATAATTAGCCTAATAAATACGTTCATAAATATGGTAAAAAACTAACATAGTATTAGAAAGAGAGAGATTTTTATTTGACAAAAAAATACAAAGTTCAAATATACATATTGGTTTGCATACAATATTGTTTAAAATCTATCATTTATTTGCACTAATTTATAAAATTTGGAAACAAGGGAATGCTTTTCATTTCTCTGTACAAATGTATACGAGACAGAATTAGCGTCTTCATCATTGTCTCTAGTATTTTCTATATCATATGAATCATCTGCAATTTTACAAATTTCTCGAATAATTTTAGATTTAAATGTATTTATAAACTGATTTTGAAATCTAAGTCGTCGTTCAGAATAATATCTTGAACTTCTGCATTCGTAAAGAAATTCCAGAGAGAAAAGTTCAAAAACGAGAAAATTGTTTATTAAGAAAATTATTTTTACGTCTCGAATTATTTTGTTTCTATATTTGAGATCGGAATTGGATTTTATCCCGAAGGATGACGAACCTCGGCACAAATAATTGATTCTTAATTAGGCGAACAATAGGCGGTATTTTCTCTTGTCCATTAAAAACCAATTTGGATCGGAATAGACTCGTCGAAAATATTCTCCACCAATAGAAAACCTTCAACCGCTGACGAACACCAATCAGAGTCGATTTCTGCAATAAAGCGATTCTTATTACGATTCAAATTGGTTCTATAGTACACCCGAATATACGTCTAATAATTCGTACTAAATTACAGCAGCGGATTTTCATTCCAAGAATTGTGTACTATTAAATATTTTGAAAAAAGTTATAGATGACGGAAAATATCTTTCATATTTTGGTCCAGATGTAACATTCATTCAACATGTAAAAACCTTAACTGAATTGAAGTATTTTTGTGTACTCTATAAACCATATCTGTATCAGAATAGTTATCGCCACCCTATTGATGGACGACATTTTTTATCACGTATTGGAATTAAATTGTTAATTTGAACGCCTTTCATTACAATTAGTGATTCGGACGGTAGAGAATTTGTCATACTAATTTACGAAGCGAATCGCACCTGTGTGTCAAATATAGTAAAAAATTCGCCAGATTAACACTCTCACTTAGATTAGCACCTGCAAAAATTCACACTCACGTATGATTTACACCTATGAAAAATATATAGCGTAGACGCGAAAATTTGTCAATGGGATTATTTGGATATTTATTATTTTGATTTTCATCATTCTAAATTTTTTAAATTAAAGCTATTGTTATTTATTATATAGTTTTTCAGTCTGTCTTCGAATACGAGTGTGATGCCACTTGTTGACCATGAAAGTAGGTTTATTACGGTTCGTCTTTCAAATGATTGCAGAACAGATGACAGCTAACGGGATATTCTCATATCTTGCATGAGATACATCTCAAATCTTTCCTCCAAATGAAATGTCAGACCCTTTTTTTTATATTGGCTAAATTATAAAATCAATTGCTTCGTTTAAATAAATAAAGTCATTTCATATTTAACGCCAAATCCAATTCTTTCTTCGTTAATTTTACCTAGATTCTTTCTAAGGTCCTATAACTTATTTTGGTTTCTATACTAGAAATCATGAGGA
>JAJNBT010006823.1:0-10726 GCA_028455955.1 Notopais sp. p TS-2021 | reverse complement strand
AGTCGTAATTGTTCAACAAATTTTTTTGTTCTAGGTGCAAATGTTTATAGCTACTTGATGCTAATTTAACATATCAGACTTGACCGTCCGAATACACCTCACGTCCGAATTCACCTCGTTTTACGGTACCTATATATCACTATTTTTTGTCAATAAAGCAATTTTCATTTTCATTTAATACATATTTAAACAGTATACCGGTATACCGTATATACACATCATATTTGCGAATGTTTATATAACTATAGAATAGTGTAACTTAAATCTAGTTTAATTCAAATATTTTTCTATTCGCTTTTTAAATTGCATCTTTAAAATTTAGTTTTTGTACTTTTTCAATATCTGTTCGACGCGGGTAGGTACAGTCATTTTCACATGGCTATTTCAAAAAAGGGGATAGGGCAGTTGTCAAGATACCCAAATAACTATATTGCCATTGATAAAGTAACTGCATTGTCTACTTGTTAAATAAAATTGATTCTCTTTCCAGATTTTGGTTGCCTTAAAGTCTTTGCATGCACAGAATATTGTGCATTGTGATCTCAAACCAGAAAACGTTCTCCTCTCATCTGATAGTGATTTTCCACAAGTCAAATTATGTGATTTCGGATTTGCCAGAATTATCGGAGAGAAGTCTTTTAGAAAATCCGTAGTAGGCACTCCTGCGTACTTAGGTATGGTGCCATATTTTCTAATTAAAATTTTATCACTTAAATATACACAGTTTCTAGATATTTTTTCATGCTTGTTAAAATTTTATAGAAATTATTGTAGTACACTGTGTATATAAATACTTTTTCTCTATTAAAAAACATCAACTGAATATCGTATGTGAAAAGTCAATTGAAATAAAAAGCATAATGTTGGTCACCAGGCATTTGTGTCTAGGATAATATAGATTCTTTATTTATCTTAATAATATTAATAAAAGACATTAGTGAAATAATATATAAAAAATGAAAAAATGTTGTCAATAAACTTAAGTCAAATTATCATTTCCATTAAAACTACAAACTGAGCAATTTCTCTTATAAATTCTTCGATTTTGTAAATTACTGTTGTAGCGTTAGACTATTCTGGTAATTTGCATACTCTTAGCTTTTTTAGATAGTCATCTTTTATTGTTTTATAACTTGTCATTTTTATTATCTCAGACTAAATTGTCCTACAACCCGAAATTGCATGTGTTATATTTAAAACAGGATTAACTAGATACGATTTATTTATTTCCGTACATACATTCTGGTTTCTACCTGAATATAAGTTTAATTTGTATTCTAGCTCCCGAAGTTTTACGAAACAAGGGCTACAATCGGTCCTTGGACATGTGGTCAGTTGGTGTGATTACGTATGTGTCGTTATCGGGAACTTTTCCTTTCAATGAAGATGAGGATATTAATGATCAAATTCAGAATGCCGGTTTCATGTATCCACCCAACCCATGGAAAGAAATTACAGCCGACGGTGAGTAGCTGTAACCAATGAGTGGTTACCGTATATTACTTTGATATTTCTTCTATAATTTTACATAAAAAGGAAAAATTATAATCAAATACGATTTATACAGTCGTTTCGATAACTTTTCAACATATTTTTAAAAAAAATTCCTAAAGCATAAAAATTAATACGTAATTGGAAAGGCAATATTTGGTGATTTATAAATACCGGTATATAGAAAATCAAACCAGTTTTGAATCGTTTCAGCAATTAACTTGATCACGAACTTACTGCAAGTAAAACAAAGGAAACGTTATACGGTCGATAAATCGCTGGTGCATACTTGGCTTCAAGATCACCAGCTGTGGAGTGATTTACGAGACCTGGAGAAGAAAGTCGGCGTTCGTTACTTGACTCACGAATCTGACGACGCGAGATGGGAAGAATATCGTCGGCGCAACGATATTCTCGAGACTCAACCTGAGGTCTCCGCGTGTGCTGAAGAAGATTTGTGATTAGACACAAAAACTGGGAGAAGAAAATATGATTGGAGAAACTCTTTCACTAATAGCGTGGGGCCATTCGATAGAGAAGTCTTGTGCTAAAACTCTTTCTGCGTCTTGTATACTTTTGTGATTTTTTAACATGGAAGGCAATCACTTTTTTAGAAGCTATTTCTATAACCTATTTTAAGTGATTAATTTTATTGACAATAATATGATAATCATCTTGTATTCTCGTTGTACTACGCTCAGTCATGTACCTTCCTAACAGAAGGGTGCTATGAGAGAAATTTTATGCTACAAAATCAATCTTTGTTCTAGTTATAGAATATTAAAACTGCAAGATTAGAGCCTACTTGCTATTTAATTATTTGCTACATAGAAAAGCTAAGGCAAGTATTTCTTGTTCTGTTGCTGAAATGGTCTTTTTTATAATTAGTTTTAAATAACTAGATTTGTGACCAGTTAATGTTGGAAAGTTGAAGAAAACCTCACTAGAAGATAAAGCACCCTGAAATCACGTAGGTCTCTCATCTTCACTAGATCGCGAAAGTTAAATATTTGGGACAAAGATGTGATATCGAGACTACTTTCATCATGCGGTCTTTAAAAATGTCGTAACTGTGGCTACGAGCTAAGAAATATTTTGCTTCACGAAGTAGGTCAATATGTTTTACTTTCCGCAACCATCTTTTTATTTTTAGTTCACTCATAATACGATAAGATGATAGTAAATATTTTGGGAAAAAAAACTAGAATAATTTCTTCATCTTTCTCAATGTTTCTCGTTTTTACTGAACTCTTTTTAAAACGATCAATTATTTGTAATTGGTCTTGCACGTAGTTAACCCTTTGTGAAATTCCCTCTGTCGAAATCTATTTTTTCGCCCAAATGTTCTCTAGAAATAAGTTTGTATTTTTACCAGCAATTGGCCTTTTCTCATGAGAACTTGTCAGTAAATGCTCAATTTCTCTTAATGGATTACTGTATTTCTATTGACAACTGTTCGTGATGATGATTATTATTCATGTCGCAATACAAGGCTGTACGGTTACAAATTTTTGATTTCAACGCGTATCGTTCGATAATGCATTGGTAGACCTCGAGTATATTATTGTAAGATTTACGATATCCGTCGAGAATTCACATTTGAATTCTACTCTTGGTTGCAATTCGTACCATCCCTTAAATTACTCGTAGTTTAAAGTGGATTAAATGTTTGTATTTGATAATTTTTCTAATACGATCATGATTATACCACAATTAATGTTCAAATATATTTAACCATAATTGTTAAACCATTTTATACCTAAATATGAACCTGAGATCTGTTATTACTTGGACGATGAATCTTACGAACAGTCATAAAGCATGCGGAATAAGAGTTATTTTTTTAATTTAATCTCCATTGAAATTGGTTTTTCAATATTGATTATATTATAATTTTGGACATTGAATTACATAAGATCTTGTCATCGGTTTTGTTGACAAGTGTTAGTGTGCTTCCAAGCGTACGTAGCTTTTGCAGGTGATTTTCTCCAAACTATTTACATTATACTGTATAATTAATATAATTGTTTCCATATTTTGTAACGAGTCTTCTATTGATTGTTATCTTTGATGTATTTTCAATAGTTCGTAAGTGAAAATATTATATTATCGTTAGTCCCCATTGTTATTTTATCTGGATAAATCCTCATTTTTCTAAGCGATCTATATTTTTGTACGTTTTTAAACTTTCTTCCATCTGTCAACGACAAATTTGAAGCCTCTTTAATAATGCCAAAAGATTTTAAATTTTCTATTTAAAAATATATTCATGTAAAATCCATATAATTTGTTAAACTTTTATTTTCATTGTTGTTTTCAAGCCAGAAACTATATTACATTTTAGAGGCCAAAAAAATTAGTCATCAGGTGCTTGAAAAAGTCGAGTGAAACTGTCTTAAATAGATTTATTGATCAATTTTGAAATCTCTTCATACGATCTAATGGTGGAGGTTTTTAATTTAATAGCATGATAATCGATATTATACATTGGTGAAAGTTCACACACAGGATGATACGGTTTTAATTTGTGACACTATATATATATATATTGGTACCTTACGGTATTATCATTTAGAAAATAAGTTTTACATATTCTAACGTGAGTTCATAAAACTTACACGATTTTTTGAGAAATATTTTTACTGACAAAAAGACTTAATTGTAAATCTTGAAATATAAGAAACTAAAGATTTAGATTTTATATATACACTTGAAATTGAATGATAAAGTTTTCAATTTCAGCATCATTTTTGAATTGCAACTTCATTAAACTGCTCCATTTTATATTACCAAATTTAGTTGTTCATGTAGATATCATTTATTTTATTTTTTTACAAAGTAAATCTTGTTCAGAATTTTTTTAAATTAAAAAATGTAGAAGGAATATTCAATAATTCGGAAGTAATTTTCTTAATTTATATTTCACCATTCCTTCTTCTGGCTTCATAACATTCCAAAATAAGGCTTCACGTTTAAAATTCTTTATCATAGCATAATGAATCATCGTATAAATTTATAATTATAGTTTAAGTTACGACCCTGTTTATTTAATCGAAACATAATATATACACCCTATAGTCATACACTAAACTACCTAGAACATTCTTCATCAACATTTCTGACGTATTGATATTTGAATCGGTCTCTCGAGATAAAGATATCTGCTACTAATTAATTTCAATAATCCTTGCTCAAATCATTTGTATATAACTGATTATTTTATGAAGGTATATCGATCAATTCATTACCTATTTGATTTATATTTTAACAAAATGCTACAAGTATTTTTATACTTCCTTATCTTTTATGTATTCGATACTCAGTATTTTAATGGTCTATTATAAAATTTTCTTTTAGAGGATGAAGTTGTGAGGTATTTTTCTTACATTAAAAAATAATTTTATGTAGGGACTAAATTTTAAATTTACCCATTTTTTAGTACCGTATCGTATAGTTTGATATCTAAATACTTTAGACCAAAGCAAACTTGATGTCCAAATAATTCTTTCTTGGTAGTGTACACGAGAATGTTCCACTGATTTTCTTGACTTTATTTATTTTTTAAACATTTTAACACTTAATTATTTCGAATAGCTACCTACTGCAATTAAATTTTAAATACCAACAATTTGTTACGTTCCTATTCATCTATATATACTACAATGTCTTCCCTATTTTTGTATGACTTTTTATTTTGATAGGAATTCAGATTATATTATAGAATGAATTTGTATAAACCCATTTGTCAATCAAATTTACTTCAATATATATACTGTATGTAGATCCTATAAGCCCAGTTTCTGTTTTACTACATTGATTTAGTCTTGCAACGCTAGTTTGTGGCCGTTATCTCAGACATATCTTAATTTTATGTGATAGATTATTATTTTAATGTACCGTAGCTTACTAGAAATTGTGTTGATTGCTCGTTATAATGCTTAACTGTAAGCGTATCAACATAGTTATACAAATTTATGCATATTTTAGGCGCTCAATCTAGATGTACAATGTTTGTCTAAAATAATCATCCTAACACCTGTCTCATATTGACAATTTTATAATTAATGTTCATATTGATCTTAATGCACGAATTATTTTTAAAAGATGCACGTATTCGGATCTTTCCAACTAATAGAATATAAATGAATGGTAGATACCGGTGCTAGATTTTCCACAACTTTAAACTATTAGTATATACGTTTCTTAACCCGTTATACCTTTCATTATTTAAATGGATTTCCCCTTTGAAATTAATTGTACAAGTCGATGTGTAGCACTGGCTCCTAATCTAATAATGAGCATAAATACAAATTCCCATAATGCGATAGTTGTATTTTCAAGTACAGTATGTAAATTTAACGTTAGTTTTCTTTCCATATCCTAGTCCAAAAATTATTAAACTTGTTTTCAATTTCCAAATGAACGTAATATTTTCAATTACCATATTTATCCTAATTAATAACTGACGCATTTAAACGCCTTACATATTTTACTCTTATTGTCATCACGTGTTTTTGAGTTTGGATTATTTAAAGTATCTTATTTTTTCTATGAAGATGTAACTATTCTTGCCATCTCTCGTTTGGGTCGCTTAATAAATTTCGATATTTATGAGTTTTTATTTCATCCAGATGCTATTGAAGGTTTTTTTTTCTACATAGTTTAGGAAATTTAACCTTTTTATAAATTAGAGAAGTTGTTTTCAAACTGGTTCACAACAACATTGGGAAATAATTTATAGAATTAATGTTCTTTAAAAAGGAACGGTGTCTTTATAATGCGTGATAAGGCAATTCAGCGCCAAACTATGTTAAGGTTAACCATAAAATAAATTGGGTAGCATAGTTATGCTATAATGGAAAAATCTTAGCTGAATTTTATTTTTAGGGACCAGTTTCAACCAATCAACCCTGGAATAGAGCCATCCTTATATAAATGCAGATTTCTGTTCCTTATTTACAGTTAGTCAGTGAATAAAATATTGTTTTTATCTCAAAAATGAGATTCACTGTTTTCAATAAGGAGTATTTTTATACACGCAATTCATGTTTAATGTCTTCACTAGAATCTAAATAACTTACTTAGAATGATTAGTAGTGAAAATCAAATGTAGAAATTAGACATTTATTATATAAAAAATACTATTAATGCAACCATTTTAGCTAACGTTGTTGGACAAACATGTGCAACTATCATCTATACTTGTTTAAGTACTCAAAACTAAGGCAAAAATTGATTAGCAATGCAGTGGTTTATTCATAATACAATCGTGATATATGTTCAATTTCGCATACAAAAAACTTCTCAGTTGGTTTAGTTTTGTATTTAAAGTTATTCCATGAATAAACAAAACTACTAAACCACAGCATCGTTATTCAATATCTTCACCCTATACATATAGAAACATCTTTAAATTTAAACAACAAATCTAAACATTGCGGTGATAAAAATATTAAATTCAAGGGAATAAAAACTGAAAAATATTGGTTGGAAGAGCAGATTGAAAGGTCAAAGTTTTTCAACTTGATTTCACAGTCATAAGAACATTCTTGATTCCCTTTGTATAAGCTAGTACGGTACCGTACCTATCTATGCAAATCTTAATATAAAATTTTCAGTTTTAAAATGTACGATCACATGTAATTTTAATATGTACCCAAAATCAAAATAATATTTAAAATGAGTTTCAACTTCTTTAAAGTTTTATATCATGGCTAAAGAAATTTAATCTAAATTACAAGAAAAAATTCAATTTTGTAATACTTAACGAAAGGAGATTGTCTAAAGTAGCTTAAATGCAACATCAATTAATCTATGCTATGCAATACAGTCTAATTCGAAAATCAGATACAGACGAGTATGTTACGTTGGTTCAAAATCAGACCTGTGTATATATGACGCAGATGTCTATTATCCTGTTTTAGTGAACGTTGATGTTCCTATTGAATTTAAATTTCAATGCAGTGAGAAGGATTAAAAATTTAAAATGCTCGCGAACATCGATCATTCTTTAGTTTATTGCGCCAACGCGTTTCGGTCTTACATTTTATTTACTTTCTAATTTTGATTATAGCCCTGAAGATGGTCAAAGTACGACTGAATGATGTTAGCGACCATTTCTATCCTATGTTATAACAGACAAAAATATTTACGTACGTCATTTAGTCTTGAACCAGCCTAGCACATATGGTCTTTAATTTAACCTATCACTTTTTCACGATATAATTACTGACAGAAATAGACTAATCCACTTAACTACTTGACCACCTATTAATGGTGAAAACTATCAACGATCAGATTTACATTTAGTCGTGCAACGTTGAAGGGAAGTAAACTAATCTTAAAAGTAATTTTTTTTCAAGGTACAACGACGAACTGATACGTACAGTTTCTAAATAACCATTTTAAAAATTAATTTAACGATAATCACAGTAAGGTACAGAAATTAAAAAATAATAATACGAGATTAAAAAGCTACACAGATGCCCGATGAAATATCATTCACAATCATTCTTAAAAAGTCTTAATAAAAATTAAACAATTCTATATATGTCTTAGTACCGTTACAGTAAATCTATTCCATGCCAAATTTCATGATACATTTTCCAGAATGACTCCATGGTTTGCATTTGAATTCGGAGAAAAAATAGTTTTAATTTATATTATTCTAAATATCTTATATATAACTTAATAAAACGTGCGGTTACTCTGATCCTGTTATACATGTAGACAGAATATAGAAAAGTATCACACAAAAGTTAATAATTCAACCAAAAACCATTGAAATCTTAACCATTAATATTTCGTTAAACCAAAGAAACTAAATTAGGAAGAACTCTCATTAAATTATTGAACTGAATGAGACAATCCAAATTTGTATATAACAATATATGAGCAGCAAAATACGGAAAATTTTTATATTTATTCAATTTAATCGATAATTATTTATGATTACTGGCAGGTTTGTAGTCATTTAATAATCATATAGTCCTGTATATTAATGTTTAAAAGACGTAGATTCAATAAATCTTGTTTTTCAGTTTATTTCTAAAGCTTGCTAAACTACGGACCTAGGTAATCTGTAAGACCGTTATAAACAACAAAGTGTTTATGAATATTACGGTACCATGTAATTTGTAACATTTAGTTTTATAACCCAAAAAAACAGGAAGTGAAGCTAGGGAGAGAGAGACCGGTTGTTGCAATGGTTAGTTGACACAATGGTCTGTTGATAGTACTGATATGATATCTGTTCATATAGAAAAATGGCAGGAATCACATTTTTATGTCTGAGTGGACCTTCTTCCTAATTAATCTCTTTGGTTATACCTAGAAATTTGCAATTGCGAATATCAACAGCATAAGGAGAAAATTCAAATTGCAAAATATTTTTTTCAAATATTATATTGTAATTATATAGCTACATAAAATATAGTAAATAAATTTGATCTCTGTAAGAGATAATTCTTTGCCACAATGGAGTTGGCTGAAGAGGATTCATCGGTCGAAAGTCGAAAACTTTTGTGTAGCATTAACAAAAACAAAATACAATTAACAAACTGGCAATTTAATAAACTTTTATCTAAAAATTTGGATCAACAATATAAGCTTCTTATAAAATTAAAAAATAGCAAACAACTGTAGCTTCAATCTTACAAAATATCACCCAATAAAATACCAGTATAAAAAGAATTGAATAATATATATATAGGAGAAAGAAATTAATACGGTGTAAAGGGATAATAATTACTTTAAATTCGTTACCGTACAGCCTATAAATATAATTTGTTTAATCAAACATTTTACCGTACCGAGAAGTTACAACAGTAATAATAGCTTATTGAAGGATTAAGATTTGAAGGATTAAGATTTGAAGTATTAAGATATAAAAAATTGGTAAAAATATTCGCAGAAATACAATTCATAGATGCATCTCAAAATTACTATTTTAATAATAGGATCCTCTAGAAAAGAGATCCTACGAATCGTTACAAAGTACAGGCACTGTCGGTATTAAGCTTCTGTATCGTAGATGTTTTCATATTCACAATAAAGCTGGTTAATATTTAAGACTAAGAAATATACTGTTCTTTAGTCTATTATACCAGACTTTAATAATAAAAAATCTCCCATGTGTTTATTTCCATTGATCAGTCTTCAAGAAAAATTGTTCTTAAATTATGCGATGTATCAATTCTTAAATTTTCGTAATGAAGAAGCTTGTTACCAGCACCATAAATCATGTCCAATTTTGTCCTCTTAAGTAAATTTCTAAAAATAGTCTTAGACAAAACATAATCTTATGGCTACATATAAGTGTCAAAGTAAGAAAAGTTTACATACGGTACCTATTAAAGCTGTGTATAAACTGATGTTTTTTATAATAATTATATATTACTTTTAAGATTTGATAGACGAAAACAAATTAACTGTAGTTACATAATAATAAACAACAAATTTAGAATTACATTCATTTTAAATATAAAATGATTTTATATCTCCATTATTAATCAGTCGTCACATTATATTCAATGTTTGCTATGATGGATACACTGTGGACATAGGACTTATTTTAATAAGCCTAGTTATACTGATAAAAATAAATTCCATAATCTAAATTAAACAACATATATATATTGGGCGTATTGATTAATCTTAACAAACTTGTATTTTTAACTTAAATTATTACTTATCTGTATGCATGATTAATCAATCAATAGATGACATCAATATTATAATTTAGTTAAAACTATTTAAAACAAGTTACCGGTATATAAATTTCAAAATGTTAGGGTACAAATGTATCATTTCGGTCTCATTACTTTCTCAAATAACATCTTTTGGAATACGTGATCGATACAATCCAGCCAGAGTTTTGGCTGCTAATAAAATAGTATCCTGACGGGGTACTTCGGTCAACGCTTCTTGCCAAGTAGAAGGATCAACCTATAAAAAAGAATCTTGGGAATGATTCAAGGCAATAAAACTAACTAGGTACAGATCGCTATTAAAATTTAACCAATAAAACATTATAGCTATACTATATTGGTAAATAACTACAAGTATAATACGGTAACATTGGTAAAATAAAATAATCTTGACATTGTAGCTATGTAATTAATTCATTGTCCTGTAAAGCACTTTTACGAAAGATCAAATAAAAACATCTTTCTTTTTTATCTTACATATAATGCAAATACATATAAAGAAAATACTATATATATATATATATATA